>OX421504.1:27133861-27159407 GCA_949126835.1 Anisus vortex
TAAACGAATAACTTAGACAGCGATAGCCTGCAGAGGCAGCCATTCACAGCGTGGGGCAATAGGCGGGCCAAGTGCAACGGAGATGGTCTGGCGGGACACAGCCCCAAAAAGCATGTTGAAAAGTGCGCCGATAACAAGTTACATAGCGGTGTACGGAGTATAATGTTATTAGTCTTAAGTGAAGCACCCTGTATCACAAACAACAACAAATAACATTAGATTAGGCGGGCGAACTGTGTGCGCAGTGGATCAACTGCGCATACATTCAGGTTCAAACGAAATTCGATAGAAACGCCGTAGTTGTTTTGTTAGTTTTTAAAACAAGGCTACCATTGGCCAAGACTACCTGGTTTTGTTGATTACCTGGTCTAATAATATTATGGAAAATGTAAGGTTCGGGAGGGGGAGAGTTAAAGTGACCAGAATTGTTCCATGTGCAGTGGCGGCCTAAGCAGTAGGCCTACGCGGAGTCTAGGGTGAGTGTCAAATGCGGTGCTTAGGGCGATTGTCAAATGTAGAGCCTAGGGCGATTGTCGTAATTAGGGTCCGAGATCATTTATTGTAAGCTGTATACCATAACGCTCACTGGTTCATCTGCCTCTAGTGCTGTACTTACAGTGTGACTTACACCTTCTTATTTTTTTAACAAAACTTGGAATCTTATGTAATGTAAGTCCTGTGAACTGTTTGATAACATTACGTATTGCTATTGTTCTTATAGTGATGCAGTGGCTTTAAAACAACTTAATTAAGGATGCAGGAAAAAAAATGCATGCAAAATCAGCAAACCAGATTATAGTAGACCATAATGTCTACTTAACCCGCTGGAGTCGATCATTTCTATCACGGGGACCTCCCTACTAGCGCGGGGCCTGGTGCGGTTGCTCCAGTTGCCCACAATTTAATAGGCCGCCTCTGCCGTGTGTACTATTTCCGTTGCATGCTAGCGGCTGGTGATATCCGGCTCAGCGGGACTTAAAAAAAAAAAATCTGAAATTGTCTGCGAACGGTTTCCGTCCAGAGCATTTGCGACAGAACAATAGCAAAGTCGAATGATAGATGCCTCGCACGCTTCTCCGCTTCCCTCCATCTTGACCCAGTTATTTATATATACTTATATATCGCGACCCTTTGGCATTATTATCGCCTTTCATTTAACGTTCGAATTTCCATACAGATTTCAATTATGTTATAACAGGGTTCGGCAATATATGGCACGCGTGCCAGACTTGGCACGCCGAGCATATTTCAATGGCACGCAAGAGATCAAATGGCAATTCAAGCCTCCTCTACAAGAAAAGAGAAGTATTATATGTTTTGACAGTTGGCACACTGAAATATTTAGAAATGCTACTTTGGCTACTTTGGCACACTGATATCAAAAGTTTGATCTAGTCTAGTCTAGTCTATATAATTTAATAGTCTATCTCTGTTAAGTGTAACCATAAACGTTTGATTTATGTTTTAGGCCTACCTTTTCATACCCACTTTTGTATTTTGTGTCTATATTATAAAAAAGAATATTAATACACTCCAAAAATTACAAATACAGAGACTCAGAGAAAAGTCATCATATTCGACCCTATTTTTCAATCTCAAAATGCACTTAAATCGTTAAAGATACAAATACCAAAATAAAAAGAGATAACATGGACAACTACTTATGTGTCGACAGTCGATCCAACACATGTGAGCGTCCTGGACGTGATCGTATAAGCGCATAGGTTCTCGTTATCGCCCCCCCCCCCCGCCGGGGGGGGGGGGGGTGAGAGGCTTTGGGGGAGAGGGGTCGCTGACGTTCAAAGGGGCGATTGGGGGGCGGTGAAGGGCAAGTGGGCGGTACACACATAGCTGATATAATTTGAACACCTCAGCTATTTGAATCGATTAGTTTTTGGATGAAATGTGATGTAAACGCTACTGCTGCTAAACATGTGTTATCCCACAACAGAATAACTACATATAATTATACTAATAAGAAATGTCATTATTAGACAAGTATGGTGTGCGTCCATCTGGTCCTGTGGTTAGTTCATCGGACTGTCAAAGGACACCTAGCGGGTTCTATCCCTGCAGCCGGCCGATCCCTGTACTCAAATAACCGTAAGCTAAAAGTAGAGCTTGATTGTCTGGTAGCGTGGACTCACCCAGTTATAAATAAAATGGAGATGTCTATAGGTGCTAATATTAGTGATATTTTGATCTCAGTTTTACTGAGATGTCCTTCTTTTTCTTTGTTTTTTTTTTTTTTTTTTTATGGCCTTTAATGAAAAAGGCCTACATAAAATGTTCTACTTCATTATAGTAACGGATGCATTACTTCTCATTACTGAGATGTCCTTCAATATCTTTGTGAATATATAATTTATGAATTAGCATCGATTTGCAGAATTGATATTTAATAATTATACAAACTAGGTTGTTAATGTAACGTTTGAAAATATATATATATTATTATATTCTTTAGTCATATAATATTTATATATTTTGCCAATACTTTTTACAGTTTGATCATTTCAAAGTTATTAATTGTAAGACATTTATTTTTTATAAATGAAAAAAACATTAGAAATATTAGCTCCAATGAAAATTATCTCCGTTTAATTAAAAAATGTTTCCACATTTGATTCAATAGTGATGCCAAACAAGTTCTATTGTGAAATATAACTAATATTACTGACTAGTTATTATTTCTTTAAATAAAATTAACTTTATGGTATTCATAACAAGATTTAATTATTAGAGGATTAAAATAATTTACGTTAAACATTTCCTACATTAATTGTTTGTCCATTTGAAGGAGTTTATATTTTAAACATTAATAATTACAGAAATTACATACTATAGTGCTATTCTTATATTTCAAAATTAATAATGCAAATAAATTTGTTTTAGAATTAATTATATTTATGTTTAATTAAACAAGATGAGCATAAAAACTCGATTAAATGTAATTAGTCTGTATTAATTAATGAGCGGTCACGTGTGGGTGACCTCTTTGTATGCTTACAACAGCTTTGATGTGCGATAAAATCGGTTCACAGGTGTAAGTTGAACCAAAAGCTGAAAGTAAAAGAGTGAATAGCTGTTGAGAATAGCAGATGACTTTCCTAAGCAGCTTCCTTGCATATTTTTTCCGCAAACGGGCACATTTGGATGCCCATTTTTTAAATGTTTAAAATTCATCTTGCTCCGTTTTAAAATCGCCAATATTCCTTCACATAAAAAAATATATACATCTAGGACGGTTGTAGTAATATCAAACAGTTAGGCTTGGTGTGTATAAAAAAAAATGAGTCCATCAATTTGAAAGTCTTGCCTTTGATTAGAAAATTCTGCTTTGAGTGCTTCGATGTACTTCTGAAAAAGCCCAACTATCTATCTTAATATATTCTTTAACATAGAGATGTACATGTAGTTAAGTGTTTTGAAATTGTTTTTAGGGCTTCAACAGTCAGTTTTCCTCATTCAGAAACAGCAGCTTCAACAGTCAGTTTTCCTCATTTAGAAACATCGGCTTCAACTGTCAGTTTCCCTCATTCAGAAACATCGGCTTCAACAGTCAGTTTTCCTCATTCAGAAACATCGGCTTCAACAGTCAGTTTTCCTCATTCAGAAACATCGGCTTCAACAGTCAGTTTTCCTCA
This sequence comes from Anisus vortex, assembly GCA_949126835.1. Taxonomy (NCBI): domain Eukaryota; kingdom Metazoa; phylum Mollusca; class Gastropoda; family Planorbidae; genus Anisus; species Anisus vortex. Next base: position 27,137,509 of record OX421504.1, read on the forward strand.
TTCAGAAACATCGGCTTCAACAGTCAGTTTTCCTCATTCAGAAACATCGGCTTCAACAGTCAGTTTTACTCATTCAGAAACATCGGCTTCAACAGTCAGTTTTCCTCATTCAGAAACATCGGCTTCAACAGTCAGTTTTCCTCATTCAGAAACATCGGCTTCAACTGTCAGTTTTCCTCATTCAGAGCCGGAAAATGTTATTGTTTTTATCAATAAAAAAAAAAAACCTTGGAGATCTTTCGCGTATCATTGAAAATCGCCCTGCATGCCAAATTTGGCACACGTGCCTTTGGTTGCCGACCCCTGATTTAGATTACATTATTATTATTATTATTAATATATAGTACTATTATTGTCTCGATATAATTTTTTATTTTTTGCCAATTTTATAATGTTATTGTTATGTCTTTGACTAGATCTATGCCTTTATTGTACTTATATATTATGTTGCGAAATAAATATTGTTCATTGACGAGGACTACAAGCGATGGCTACCTCACACAGAGACACAGAGGTTGGTTAGCAGAAGATGACCGTTTAAATATAATGTGTGAGACTAGGATTTGGTGCTCGAGTTTTTGAAAAAGCAAATCCGATTCTTTGGGAGAAAATCAATCAGTTTCTTTAGGTCTATGAGTTTTGGCAACAATTTTAGTATTGCATTCTTATCACCCTCTTTTATGGAAAGTGGATTTTATGCTAATACCATTTGGTTGTCAAAAAAAAGAAAAACAAGCTGCGAATAGTGAAGCGTGGAGACCTAAGTGTTTTGTAACCAAAATTGAGACAAATATAGATAAACTACTAGCAACACACCAGACAAACGATTCACATTAATACTGATTTTTTTTTAAGCCTGTTGTTTATGTAATTTTTTTATCTATTAATTCCTCCAATATGTTTCCGTTTCAGTTGTGTTTTTCTTTTAAGATAATAAATAAGCACACAAATCTATTCTCTGCTTTCTTGTTGTTGCTGGAGTTGTTTTTTTTAAGCTTTTAAAAATTTGTTCAATTAAATTATAGGCCTATTACAAAATTTTATATTAAGTTTTTTTTTTTTACATCTATCAGTTAATATCATTAATGTACTTATTGCATAAGTCATAAGGCTTGAGATAATTTAAACACAAGGTTTTTAGGTAGGCCTAACTGGTTTAGCCTTTCGGTTATATTCATAAAATTTTTGAATATTTTCATTAAAATTACGTTTTTTCCTTGATTTTATTAATTTAACAATAATTAATTATCTTAAATTAATATCTTATTCATAAAGATGTAGGCTTGCCTATCTGTGATTAAAGAGTAAGACTCAAGTATAGTATAGGGAACTATAATAGGGCGTTTGCAATCACGTGACAAAATGCACGTGATTTTTTTTTACTTTGTGTAGTGGGGTACAATGGCCGCTGTATTAATAAAGTTTCATATAGGGTCGAGCTTTTTTTTAAAATGATGTTTTGTGTTTTAAGTCTTATTAAGACTTAAGCTGTATTAGGCCTCTTATCATAGACATAGTTCAAAGACGATGTGAGCCTATTAGTGACTTGACTAGATAGTCACCAACACTATCAATTGGCATCGTAGCTGCACTGCTTAGCCATTAGCCCATTACTTAGCCTAGCCTACGAAACATTCAAAGTGTAGGCCTATAAATTGGGCGTAAAATGTTGAAAATCGTTGGAAAAATACCATGTCAGGCTTTCTCTTGTACTAGGAAGATGATCTACTACTATTTACCTCCTTATTTTTGAGTAGGATAGTCAATATTCATATGTGAATTTGGCATGATAAAGAACAACTTCGCCATATTTGTTCCTCAGACGTCACTAAAAAAACTTAAACTCCGCCTATCACAAACGCTCAATAGGGAACTATAATAGGGAACTATACTATGCTAGACTTGGCACGCAGAGCCATTTTCATTTTCACGATGAATTCCCACAAAAAAGCAATTCAAGTTTTTCTACCAGAAATTGAGTGCTTGAACTGGATAGATTTTAAGCTTTTGGCACGCTGAATGATTTACAAATCCTACTTTGGCACACTATTATCAATAGGTTTGCGACCTCTGTGTTATAATATCGTGTCCTCTATATTCGTAGTCTAGTAGCTAACATTAGGTTTCAAGATCCCAAAATGTCCACTTTGGTCAAGGTCTATCGCTAGTACAGTACTATATTCTATTCTAGGTACCTTTTATTTTTTAGAGACCCGGTAATTTTGATCCGGTATTTGTACTAGCGATAGACATACCTGTACCTTCTTGTATTTATGTTAAAATCCGATTTCACCTAGAATCCTCGAGTAGGGACATCTAGACCAGTCTCGAAAATCATCTGGAAATCATAGGGTGTGACTTTTTTTTAGGTTTACTTGGGCGGAATAGATGCATAAAAGTAACAAAGGCCACGGAAAGTAACAACAATATTAAGAAACGCTGCTGTAACTGTCTGAAACGAGTGACTGTTGTGAGAACCCCTTTTGCCTAGGCACCGACCGTGTAGCGAGGAGGGGGGAACACTATGACTGCACTGTTGCCTGGCGGTGCGGAGGCAGAGTCGTCAGACCGAACATGTAGCAGTTACACCAAAAGCACCAGGAACCGGTGTTATCTATAGTTCAACCTGTCTTATGTTCTGATGGAAAGAAAAGGACTCTGATGGAACTGGCGTTATCGAAGAACATATCACGTGAGGTGGGTGGTCTATCGGCAGAACCGATGAAACCAGCTCTGGCGATCTTCGGGTCCGTAGAGCGTTTCTGAGTACGCACGGTTAAAACTAGCTGCACGCAACGTGGCGTTGTTGTGACCACGCAATCTTTTAGTAGGCGTTGGTGACGGAAACTAGAAAAAATAATTTTTAATCACTGTACAAAATGTTTAAATACATTTAAAACACATATATCTTGATAAAACACACATATCTTGATAAAACACACATATTTATCAAATCTCAAAGCGATTAATTATTCTTACATAGAAGCGCCACTGATTCTTCAATATAGAAGATTATATAAGTGATTTGAGTCTAGATTTGTGATTTGATTATGGACTTTTAAATGATGTTAAATTGTTGCTTTTCCCTCACTTGTTCACGTAACCCATTCCATGCCCGGGTGTCACACGAGAAGAAACTATTGTCCAAGACACGCCTAAATAGAATTTAATATTTAAACATTTGCCTCTCAAATATTAAGCGAGCGGGGCCCAAGACACATCCCAATACAAGTTATAATTATTCTTTAAAGACACACTGTCTCACGTACCATACGTCATAGCTGACGTATCCGCACGTGCATGAGTCACGCGCCGCAATTTTATTTCCTAGCTCACCCACAGCGTGCACGCACTCTGAAATATTCTCCACTCTCACTGGCAAGGCATTCTTCATATTCCGCTTACACTATTACTTTGTGGGGCCTCGTCCGCCGTTATCTAGATACATCACTAGCGACGATGGATGCGTCAAATTGGGCCCCCCGATCCCCCACTCTTCGGTCGTCTGACAAAAAAGGACGGGGGAGGAAGGGCACTTTAATTAACTGCTAGCCATGGGATAGAAGCATGTGCCTTTCTCCTTGTTCTCCTTGCATAGGTAACAATTTGGGAGGGGGGGGGTGTTGTTTCGATCTGCTAGTATTATTTCTTTTTATGTGTTGTATTTTCCGATGGGCTTGTGAAACGAAGAGAAGGAAACGTAACGTTAAATGGAATTAGATGCATTCCTTTTTGGAGACCCTGATGGGGCATGATGGACGAGCTGGCACTGCCAGCCTGGCAGCGCGTACGACTGGCGTAACGAAGGTCCTTGGTTCAAATCCTGGTGAAGCCTAGGATTTGTTCCCAGGTGTACCTGAGACTACCCAGCTCTGATGGGTACCTGCCTTTAGTTTCGGGTAAAGTAAAGGCGGCTAGGAATTGTGCTGGCCACACATCCCCGTGGCCACAAAAAACTGGTGAACGCTGCTTTGGCGGCCCTGTCATCAATTTAAATTATACAATATAATATGTTCCATCAACCAATATGTACAATTGATAATTTTTTACCAAAATATTATTTTTTTTATAATATTATTATGATAAATCAATCTTGATTTCCAATGTTACAAAATAATGGTAATTTAATCTAGATAGTCTATGTCACACTAGAAAGTGGTGATATAGCAGATAAGTTAAATGTTTGACATATTATGAATTGTGACAAACATATTTTGATAAGCATTTGATTATATGTATCTTATCAATGGGGCGTTTGCAATCACGTGACAAAAAGCACGTGATTTTTGTTTACTTTGAGTAATGGTGTACAAGTAACAATGGCCGCTGTATTAATAAAGTTTCATATAGGCTCGAGCTTTTTAAAAATGATGTTTTGTGTTTTAAGTCTTGTTAAGATTTAAGCTGTATTATGTCTGTTAAATAAAATAGGCTATTTTATTATTATCATACATAGATCATAGACGATGTGAGCATATTAGTGACTTGACTAGATAGCCTATTCACCAACACTATCACTTAGCATCCCTATTAGCCATTAGCCTAGCCTACGAAACATTAAAATTGTAGGCCTATAAAGTGAAATTGAAAGTGTAAATAGGTCTAGCCGGCCCTAGCCTAATCAAATTAATCAATTAATCTACAGTACCACTATTTACCTCCTTATATTTGAGTAGGATAGCCAATATTCAGATGTGAATTTTGCATGATAAAGAAGTACTTCACCATTTTTGTACACCAATAGTGGCTTCTATTTACACAAATACGTTAATAAAAAACCTAAGCCACGCCCACTGAGAACGCTCTATTCACTTATGATTGCAAACATTATTTATGATTCTTTTAAGGTATATAAAAAAAACACTTGAATTTAAATACTAAATTTCCGAATAGCCTTTGTTTTTCTCTCATTATCTTTTTTACAGATAAACCTTTTCTAGAAGAAACACTTTTAAAAAATAATAAATTATGTTTACTTTGTGTGGAGAGGCCCGGGGTGTGTGTGTGTGTGGGAGGGGGGGTTTATAAAATAATGCGGGCCTGTATTAAGTCAGGTTACACGCGAAGACGGACACACAAACGGACACACACACACAGAGAGATACACCCCGTAGCCTTTCTTCTGTTGGACGCCCGGATTTGAATATCTAAAGACATAGAGGTTATTGGGGGATGGGGGGGGGCGGGTAGCCATAGAAGAAAAGCAGGGTAAGATGGCGGTGGAGGACGGTGGGCTGTAAGAGTGTGGGGGAGGGGAAAAAATAGGGTTAAGGAGACTCATTACGCCCCCACGGGTCGTCACCTCTGAAATAATCTCTCTCCTCGATATGGGGGGAGAGGGTGCTATATTTTGAGGGTGAGGGAGTCGGCTGCTGTGTTTCTTGAGACGGTGAGCGGTGGCGTGCCAGCGGCGGCTCCGAGCATGAGGGTACTCTTATCTTAATTATGCGACGTGTTAGTGTGTGTGTGTTCTCGTGTCCTTAAGAGGGCGGTGCGTGTTTTTTTATATAGGACAAATACATACAAACGCATACACAGACACACAAACACACACATACACATACAAACACATTCACACACACGTAAGTGTTAGCTCAACGCGAACTGAATGGATAGTTAGATCAACTGAAGTGTATCATCTCTCGTCGCGAATAATTATCGTATCAATTGAAAGTGAATTGAAAGACCTCAAGTGTAATGGAGATAATCCAGTGAGACTACCACCCCATTCAAATTTTATCACTGGCTTAGTCTTCTATGCACATTCACATTGCCCTATTTCAGCTTAATACTGCCAGTCCCCGTTTCTATGATGAACATGACTGTCTTCAGAAGAGTTGGATTCGGTCTCCGGAAGCGGGCTTGAGTTCAGAGTTGGCTTTGAGCCACAGAGTTAGATTTGGGCCCCAGAGTTGGAGTTGGGCCCCAGAGATAGAGTTGGGCCCCAGAGTTGGCTTCGGGGCCTCAGAGTTGGATTTGGACCACAGAGCTGGCTTTGCTACAGAGTTTTATTTGGGCCCCAGTGTTTGATTTTGGCTTGAGAGCTTTTTCTGATTTGTGGTAGCCTGAACTTGGCCTGAAGCCAGTACTGGCTACATGCTTTTCTAAAAATGTGGGAACTCTTGCACAGGATGTGCTCTGTTTTTTTTTTCGGAGTATGGATTTGCCTGATTCGGTGCTGGTGGAGTAGCAGTTCTGTGTGCGCTGTTGTGAATCTATAAATGGTGGTCTGTTCGAATTTTAGGGCGCTGTGGCTAGGCGTCAGTTGTTGGTGGATGTTATTTCTCCGCCCGTTTTTTTATATACGTATTTTTTTTTTATTGCCAGAGGTAAGAATATAAACACAAACACATACATAAAAAAAAAACAATATGAAATATGAAAACACATATAGAAGGAAACGCCCTTGAGAATTTTCATTTTAGACTCTAATTTGACGTGTAACTAGTCAAGTAAGATTTTTTTGTGTAACAGTTACAAATGTAACTATTGTGTCGTCTTTAAATGCAAATGCAAGATTGGCTTTAACATTCCAAACTAACTGGGATATAAGAATAGAGTTTCTTCTGAATTAAAACGGAATTGAAGTGCTGGTAATATATTTAATATAATTGTTTAACCGATATTTAAATTCAAAGTTTTGTTTCGGACCAAATTGATCATAGGGCCATTTCTGTTGCCACAGTGGATTTCAAAGGGCCGAGTCCACGATAGCAGTTTTCCTAGACCTCAAACAGGCTTACGACCGAGTCTGGAGGCAGGGCCACATGCTGAAATTGAGGAGAATGGGCATTGAGAGCAATATGCATCGCTGGATCATATCATTCCTATCAGAGAGAACGATCCAGACACGATACGGGACAAGCCTATCCAGGGAAACAACCCTGGAGAACGGCTTGCCACAAGGCTCTGCTCTGTCCTGCATCCTCTTTCTAGTGTATATAAACGACCTGCCAGAAAAAACTTGGCTGTAAGAAGCTGCTATTTGCGGACGATCTCGTCCTTTGGAAATCCGGAAAGAAGTCTGCAAGCATACAATTAGACTTGCAGAAAGACCTCCAAACTATCTCCGAGTACGCCAAGCAATGGCGACTCGAAATTAATTGTTCAAAAACGGTCTATATGCTGTTCAGCCTGGGCATTAATATTCTCCAGGAACCTATTGAGTTAAAAATCGGCGGTGAAACCCTCAAAGAGGACAAATCACGCAGGTACCTAGGAGTAGTGCTCGACAGAAAGCTTACACTATTCGACCATATCCAGGAGCTGGCACGAAAAGCTTCGAACAAATTAAACCTAGTCAAAAGACTGGCCAGCACAAAGTGGGGTGCCAACGCCAAAGTATTAAAAACCCTCTATACAGGGGCCGTAAGATCAGAACTAGATTACAGCCTGCCTCTACAGGTTTACGCGTCCAAAACGGCCCTAGAAACTTTGGATCGCATCCAGAACCAAGCACTACGCTTTATCTGTGGCACCTTTCGAACGTCCCCAGTGGCAGCTGCTGAGGTGATGGCTAACATACCACCCCTTTAGCTTAGGAGAGAACGCGCTGTCATAACGACCTATGAGCGCTATAAAAGACTCGAGGAAAGCTTCCCAACCAGAGTCTTAGTAGACACCTGGAAGGGTAGGGAGAGAATAAAGATGCAGTCCTTTATGCACCACGCAACAAGGCTGTCATCCGAAATCGACCTACCCGATACAAGGCTGCCTATGCAAAGGTACTCGAGTTTCTCTGCGGGGAACACGCCAACGCTCCCCGAAATGCGGACGAAGCTGAAGGGCACCTCAGTTAGCAAAACGTCCGACCCAAAACTACTCAGAAAAGTAGCCATGGACACGCTAAATGCCCTACCGCCCGGGGCTGTCCATGTTTACACCGACGGGTCGGCTAATGCAGACACCGGTACCGCCGGCTTTGGTGTTTACATAGAGTACCCCGGCAACCCGAATAGAGACGAACCATATTTCTAACGATTCACATGCCCTAAGATAGCCCTTCTAGACCTACAGCAAAGTTCAAAGTACAGTGAGTTCAACTCACCTTTATCTGTCAATTCGTTTCTTGTGTGGGCCTTTCCACATTAAAACGTGTTTCCCATATACGAGGCACACAAGTGATATTTTTAAACCTACCGGCCCAATCTCATTCGACTGCCTATTAAGTCCCTTAGACCGTGGGATTAATACAAACTGGCTATATTTTGTAGTCTACTTACTGTCATATATTAACAGCTCTCTCTCAACGCGAGTTCTGTGGGCGGTACTAAAGCCTAGACGTCTAAGAATCCACTCTCGTGCAGACCTCAAATTCTCGAAATGGCTAGGAATAGTCTATTATTTCTCGTACAGGGAAGTTTATGTTAAAAATATCATTTTTATTATGACTTTTGTAATGATACCATTATTTTCACTCCTCCTAGTAATAGGTCTGTTCCCCGCTCTCCCCCGCTAGTATTTAAGGCTAAGCAGCTAGTGGTTTGGATAGACAGAGTCGCGTGCAGAGTTTTGTACAGAGTGGACGCTTGTGTTGGCACTATTTTCTTCTAACTGTATATAATATTTATATTGTATATACTTTTTCACCTAAAATAAATTATCAACAACATTTACACTGAAGCTTCCTCGTCAAGTTTCTATTTTTGTTTCATTGTTTACAATATTATAATATATATAGTTATTTACAACTATAACGTCAAGGAAAGGAACTGTTAGAACGCAAATCCTGAGTTTGTGCGCAGGACAATAAGGAGAGTTCGTGTAATACTGAAATATAAGTAATACTAACCAAAGTCTACCCTAGGATGAACGAGAATTATCAATAACATTTATACGGCTCTGACCACAAGGGGATTGTGGTCGTAAAACTACTCTTTTCCTAAGATGGGGAGGAGGATGGGGAGGGAGAGAGGGGGACAGGCAACCAAACTCTACACACAAAAAAGTGTCCTTGTATAGAAGGCTCTACAATAACTTCTGACTTAACCCCCACCATGTCCGACATATTTGCCACATCTCCTTCTCCCTCTCAACACCCCCACCCACGAATACACCACCAGAAATTACCCCCTCCCCCCCCCCAACCCCGCCACCTTCACCCCTGCCCAAATCGGGTGCTAGCCATCGTCGTAATCCTCGCGGGGGGGGGGGCGAAATAAGAAACAGTCACGGTGGGAGAAAACTGTGAAGCAAGAGTGTGGAGGGGAGGGGAGGTGGGGGAGGGGGGGAACCCAGGGAACTTAATCTAATCAAACTCGAGGTAGTCAACGCCTTGGCTTGAAAGTTCCAGAGAGGCTCTCCAGAAGCTCGTCTAGCAGCAGCAGAAGTGGACTTGGGTCAACGAGTGCAGCAACTGTTGACACAAACACCTTGAATTTCTCTCCACCCAATAAAGGGGAAAGTAATGAAGTGGAGGGGGGAGGGGGGCAGGGAGGGGGGGGGGAGGCTACTTGAACCGACACGGTGCGTAACCCAGTGACCACCATAGGTGTCGATACGAGTTTTCTTCAAGTGGTTTAGAGAGCGTGTCTATATTTTATATTATAGAAGCCTTCACGGGAAAAGAAAAAATATTTTCTGTTGGTCATATACGTATATAGGGTCTACAAACTTAATGTCAATTGGGAAGGGGTGGTGTTCTTTTGTTCCCCCCTCCTTTCCTCAACCCACCATCGCAACCATTGCTACGACCATGATGGCTATAATCGTCAACAGCCTATATCTACTTGAGCACAATAGCACTCAAACGTTTTCTACAGCCACCTCAATGTCCTCCAGTAGGATTTTAGCTTAAAGTGACATTTTGTGTTGAACTATCAGAAAAACAAACAGTCTTTAGATAGATTTCATATTGTTTTTTTTCTTTTATAGATAGCTTTGTTGACAGATTTCATGATTTTTTTCTTTTTTAAATACATTTTACTGATAATTTAATTATAGATTTCTTGATAGATTTTACGGTATATTTTATGATAGATTTTTGGTATCTATTTTAGATACAGATTTTAGATATAGATTAGGCCTCTATTTTATTAGGCTTATATATATTTTATGGTACACTTAAAAAATATGTAAATATATATTTCAACATATTTTAAAGCTAGTTTTTAGGATATATTTTATATTAGATTTTAATATTGATTTTTTTTTAAAGATTTTTTTATAGATTTTATGATAGACTTCAGGAATCGCTTCTTTTTCCCGCCTTTATTTGAGGGGATCATTTTATGATAAAACATAGCGGTCTATTCGATTTGTCCATAATCAATTTACGTAAACAGGACGGAGTTGGTTTACTCAAATCTTCGAAATCATTTCATAGTTGAAAAGCTATACAAGACTCCAAAATGAAAAACGAAAAATATTTAATATTAAGAGTTTTGATTATTGCAACACGTGGACCACGGTGGCCGCGTTCGACTGGCGTTCCGAAGGTTCTGGGTTCGAATCCTGGTGCAGGGTAGGATTTGTTCTCTGGGTATCCTGCGTCTACGAAGCTCTGACATTAGTTGGAGAAGAGTAAAGTCGGATGGGCATTGTGCTGGCCACACAATCCCATGGTATGCCGTGGCCACAGAAACTGGTGAACTCTGCTTTACCGGCTTTATGATCAAATTGGTCCAACGGGATACTTTATTTACTTTGCTACATAGTGCAGCACAGGTTAGATGTCTTCTTATCACACATTTTGGCTTTGGGGTGCTTTAGAAACGGCTTGCAACCGCGATTGTGTGGCCTTCACAACGCTCAGTCGTCGGCTCATTCTTCGAAATAATAAAAACTATGCCGGAAAGAGGGTAATGGGAGTAAGTGTGGGGGGGGGGGGAGAGGAAAGGAGGGAGTGTGTGGGGAGGGGGGGCACGTCTCATTTCACGATAATTTTTCTATATTTTTTATTGTATCACTGAATACACCATCAGCAACGGCAACCGTAACGGCAACAACAAATTATCGTGTAAGTATAAAACTACGTCCTGTCAGGGAAAGATAATGGGTGCCATGTGTTTACGACAGCTTCCCTCCTCCCCCCCCCCATCCACCCCGCCTTAGCCCACGCCACGAATTCTTAACATTCGGCTGATCGCACCCACTACTCTCCCCTTTCTTATTCCCCACCTCCTCCTCCTCATCAGGACCCTATTTCTTCTTGGAGTCGCCCACGACACGTGTTCTGTGCACGGTGATTGATGACTGGCCGGGGTGGGTGGGGGGGATAGAGCGGGGGGGGGGTTGAGACAATGTTACCCCTACGCCCTACTCCATACGCCCCCTTACTACACCCCCCACTGATGTCCTTGTCACTGAAATTATGTGTGTTTGTAATGAGCGCTGTCCGGTCTCATTTTTTTTTTTGGGGTTGGCACGTCGTCATTTAGGTCGCAAGAGTTGCGTAGGGACGTGGGGGGGGGGGGGAGGGGGGACTGCGCGCCCATTGTCCACCATCAGAATAGGGCGCTTATAGGAGGGCGTGGTTCTGACAGGCGCAAATAACATGGCTGGGTAATGGGGGAAAGGCAGACACTGGACTTTAATAACGCGGCTTTGCAAGGGTGATGGGAGGTGTGGGGGGGGGCGGTCAAGGTGTAAGAAAATAATAACTCTAAGTGGGAAAAGGAAGGCTTTCAATGGACTTGAACTCCAGCCAGAAGACGTAATTCTAGAGCTCTATAACATTGACACTAATACATATAGGCGTGTTCTGTGTAATAGAATAGATAGAAGTCTGAAAGCGCTTTAGTATTTTTTTTCTGGGTGGAAAAATTTATTTTTGTGTGGAGTAAGGGGGGTTGAATGAATTTCATGTCATTGGCAGCAAGCATGTGTGCAAAGATACAGCTCGATGGGATGACGAAGAGTGGGTCAATAAGCTTTCCTAGAGAAATTTTTTGCTGGCTTGTAAAAAAAACGAAGTTAATACAGAGGATTTTAAAAAAATGTTTTAAATTCCCGCTGCTGGCTGACTCTGTAAATTCTTTAAAATTCTGTGACAAAGGTTTAGAATAATGCATCATAGTTTCTCCTTGTCTCAGTTATTAGTTGCATCATAGTCACACAGTAGGCCTAGTTTGTTTGTTTGTTTGTTTTACTAAGGCACATGAACTTGATAATAGTGAAAATTAGTAAATTAATAAAATAAAAGCGGGGTGGGGACAATAAAAATTTGGCAAATATATTTATCATACATTCACCAAACTTTCGGTACATTCTGGGGGAAAAAGGGAGGGGGCAAGACTATCAGAAATGAAGCGGCATTAAAAAAAAAGGACATTATATTCAGCATATTTGTATAACAAGAGAGAGCGAGAGAGAGAGAGAGAAAGATGGTCCGGCCATACTTTAGGGTAAAAACGACTTCAGAACTACTGGCTTGACCCTGGACATTGCAGCCAGAACCACTTCTTGGATACAGACATCGGAACCACTGATTTGACAACGGTCATGACGTTAAAACTAATGGCAGTACACTGAAGCCAGTATCACCTACCTGACCTAATGTCAAGAAGTCCGAAATTCCGGCTTCAGATTGGGCCTCGTCGTGAGTAGCATCAGCTTGACCTGCGACATATAAAGTCAGGATTCATGGCTTTAAAATGGTACACTTACAAGATCTAGTGACAAAATAATTGGTGTGATGAGGAAAAATGTTCTATACTAGAACAAGTAATTCATTAACTAAGCTAAATAGACGAGTTCTATCCCGTGTTCTATCCCGTGTGGTTTTAAGTCAAATGTGTGGAAACTTCCATATTCTACTATCCTGAAAAAAAACAACACCTGTTTTTTACCTATATGCCGTCATGTACTTATAATATATAATAATAATATACTAGGTGTTTCGCTAAATATATATTGCTGTACTTACTTTAATAGTCGCATATTTGAATCACACGTCGGACACAGTTGATCCATATGGCCCGTGAATCGGCGTTCACGAGATTCCGAGAGCGTTGGGATTGTGTGCCTTTACTTTACCCAAACTATTGACACCCTCCAGGCCCTAGCCTTCATCAGAATTCGAACCCAGAATCTTCGGCACGCCAGTAAGAACGCACTGCCTCTCGTCTACAGAACCCCGTTTTAATGTTAAGAAGCTCATTGAAAGACAAATTAATTATCTTTCTGGGGAGCACTCATTTGACTGAGCCATTCACACAAGAGCATGTTATCCGTGTGTGTGTCTACCTTGTCTTATGGACTTTTTTAAAAATCAAATGTCGTTGTTGTCATTTGTATTGCTCTAAGTGGCTTTCTGATTTGAAGACACTTGAAAATCAACCTTTACAATATCGATGTCTTTATGAAAACTTCTTCTACGTTCTACACACGGGGTCGGCATCCATTTGATACTAGTGTGCCAAACTAGAATTTCTAAATCATTCAGTGTGCCGACAGCCAAAAAAATTGTCCTGCCCTTTTTTGTGGAAGAGATTTGAATTGTTTTTTTGTTTGTTTTTTTCGTGTAGAGATCTTTCGCGTGCCATTAACAATCGCTCTGTGTTCCACGTCCGGCACGCGTGCCGTAGGTTGCCGACCCCCTGTTCAACACAATTTATATTCTGTAATTAGGTTTTTGAACATTTGGTTATTAAGTGGCGCCAGCAAGAGTACTCTATGTATCCCGATCCTGGGTCAATTTCTCTATTTGACCATAGTTAAGCCCTAGCTTTTTAACATCAGTTTCCAGATCGCGCCTCCGGCCGACCTCTTTTCCTTTCGCCTTGAGGGTTCCAAGTGAGCGCTTGCCTAGTGACACAGTAGGCCTATGCCGGTTTTATGAGGATGTGGCCAATCCATTTCCATCTCTTTTGGAAAATTTCCTCATCCACATGCCTCTGTTTAGTTCGTTGCCAGAGTTCTTCGTTACTGGTGGTTTCTGGTCAGAAACCAGAGCCAGACGACATAGGCTAAAAAATATGAGCTCTTCCGGCATCCCAGACGTGTGCTAATATCTCTAGCTGCCTCCAGACATTGAAAAATCATAGTTACATTTCACAAAATGGTCGGCTCGGAATCCTTTCGAATGACACCTTTTTTCAAATAGATTTTTTTTTAAGCTTACTATATTATATTATGTCCTTCTTACCTTCCGCCGCTGGTGAAATCGATATAGAGGTTTCACCCACTTTATGTTATCCCAAATGAGTTAAAAATTGGCTCATAGACGTGAATCCGTTAGCTTGTTTCAAATTTTAAACCAAATATACCCCCACCGCAAATTCCCCGAAATTGGTCTCCAGCTGTTTATTGTTTGGTCAAAAAATTAGTCGAAAATTAAGACAAGACACCTGTAATAACAAGGTAATAACACTGTAATAACAAGGTAATAACAATGTAATAGCAATGTAATAGCAATGTAATAACAATGTAATAACAATGTAATAGCAATGTAATAACAATGTAATAACAATGTAATAATCATGTAATAACAATGTAATAGCAATGTAATAGCAATGTAATAACAATGTAATAATCATGTAATAACAATGTAATAACAATGTAATAACAATGTAATAATCATGTAATAACAATGTAATAGCAATGTAATAACAATGTAATAATCATGTAATAACAATGTAATAACTATGTAATCAGAATAAAAGTGTAATTATTTTATGTAATAATTAAAAAAAAATTAATTATATTGTATAATTTGGGAATAGCGGGATATGATCCGTTGTGTGTCTGTGTGTGTGTGTGATGAAACGAGTTGTAATAAACTCATCAGTCATCACTGGACGAGGAGGCTTCGATCTCTCTGCCCGCTGAGGGCGTAACAATAGAGAAAGGCAGTCACGAGGTGGAGACAGAACCGCAGCACCTGTGTGTGTGTGTGTGAGTGTGTGTGTGTGTGTGTGTGAGTGTGTGTGTGTGTGAGTGTGTGAGTGTGTGAGTGTGTGTGTGTGAGTGTGTGAGTGTGTGTGTGTGAGTGTGTGTGTGAGTGTGTGAGTGTGTGTGTGTGTGTGTGTGTGTGTGTGTGCGTGTGTGTGTGTGTGTGTGTGTGTGTGTGTGTGTGTGTGTGTAGATGAAGGTGGGTGGGGTCGATTATCTGTTGTTGAATTTGATAGAATCATGAACACTGGAACGAACTAGGGTTCTGTACGGGTTACACTATTCATACATAGAGCGCGTTGGCCGAGCCGGATAGCGCGTTCGGCTGGTGTACTGAAGGTCCTGGGTTCGAATTCTGGTAAAGGCTAGAATTTATTTCCGGGTCACTGATGCAGAAATATAGAAATATTATAAACTCAACAACATACTCAAGGACAGAAAAAGAAAAAAAAATCACAAACTCAAAATGTAGATTGGAAAAAAAAAATGAATCAGCTATTCTTTTTACCTCATCTTATTTTATTCTTCACAAAAACATGTAATTAACAATGAAGACCTTTAAAACGTACTTAATCCCCCCCTCCCCCAAATCCCATTCTTGTCCATTTAATCTCTACAGGTAAAATGAAGCGTTTAATAGCATTGTCAAATTAAACGCCCCCCCCCCCCCCCCAAAAAAAAATGAATAAAATAATTTTGTTTCTATTTTTACAATCGTAACGGCACCTGTGCGACACGCTCGATAAGTCTCGCCATACTCTCGTTGGAGACGAGAATCATTTTTTATCTATTACACGTGAGTTTCTCGAGTCTAATATTTTCATTACTAGTAATGCTGAAAAAAAGGATACAATTTATCTCTTACTATATCTCTATCCCTCTCTCTCTCTCTCTCTCTCTCTCCCTCTCTCTCTCTCTCATTGCCTCAAAGTCATTCTCCCTTCTTTCTAGTATTTTCTATTTTCTTTATTTCTCTTTTCTCCTATCTTCTTCCATTCTCTCGTTTATCAATATCAGTGCTGTTCTTTTTTTTTCTCTCTCTTTCTTTCTCTTTCAATTCTCTCACTCTATGCAGTTCCCTTGTCTTATTTGTGTGTGTGTATCTCTACATTTCGTTATTTCTCTCTGTCGGTCTATCTGTCTTAGTCTCACGGTTACCCTCCGTCCTTTCTCAAGTTTTCTTTTTTCTAAAGTCTCTCTTTCTTTCTTTTTCTGTCAACCCCTGTCTCTCTGTTTCTCTCTCTCTCTCTCTCTCTCTCTGTCGCTCCAAATTTCTCTCGCTCTCTCTGTATCTAAATATGTCTTTCTCTATTTGTATTTCTGTCTCTGTCTAATTTTCTATGTCTTTTCCTGACTGATTCAGTCTGTCTCTCTGCCTTTCTCTCTCTCTCTCTCTCTCTCTCTCTCT
Organism: Anisus vortex; assembly: GCA_949126835.1. NCBI lineage: Eukaryota > Metazoa > Mollusca > Gastropoda > Planorbidae > Anisus > Anisus vortex. Next base: position 27,153,749 of record OX421504.1, read on the forward strand.
CTCTCTCTCTCTCTCTCTCTGTCTCTTTTAGTCTGTCTCAGTCTGACTGTTTCTCTCTCTCTTTGACTGAATATGTCTTTCTCAATGTTATTCTGTCTCTGTCTAATTCTCTATGTCTTTCTCTGTTTCCGTCTGCCACCCTTCTTTCTCTCTCTCTCTCTCTCTCTTTCTCTCTCTCTCATTCTGTCTGTCTATCTGTTTCTCTCTTGCATCATGTCGTTATGAGTGATGCTCCCAGCAAGACACACACACAAGAACGACTCATAGACCTGGGATTAACGTGTTCCAATTACTTCCTGAACGACAGACAGTGGACTGACCCCCCGTGTCGCCACAGGGGTAACAAGGAGGGGGGAAAACACCACAACCGCCCCCCTCTCACTACCCTAAACCTAACAACTATCACATCCCCACCCGACCCAGTCTTGCAACGGGTCAACATGATCTTAGTAACGGACTTCCTGAGAACAAGTTTGACAGACGTTGATGTTGGGGTGGGGAGGTCTATTTTAACCCCCCAAATCATAAACAATAGTGACACAATTAGTTGTTGTTGTTTTTAAGAGAGGGGGGTAGGGGCTGTTTACGCGAAGAAACTAGACAGTTAAGACATTTGAATGTCCATATGAAATGCGCAAGAAGCGGTCAAGGGGAGATAAATTATGGTCAGTGAGCGACACGTTCTTTTTTCTTATTTCTCCCTCCGGTTCCCCCCCCCCCCCGCTTGTTTTGTTATCATTTCACGCCCATTGCCATTAATTATTGAAAAGAGGGAGGGGGGAGGGGGAAACGATCATTGGCTGGCTATTAAGTCTCGTTAGCGCTCAGCACGGGGGCAGTGGGGAGGGGGGACAATGAGATGGGGGGAGGGGGAGGAGAGTTCCGAACCCCAGCAGTGATAAATCAATGTCAATCATTCTCTCTTAATAGACACTGTCAATAGCATGATAGACACTGTCAATAGCAGTGAGCTGATTCTCCCATAGAACTAGAGACTCCCCGTCCCCCCGGTCCTATATCCGGGCTGGGGTGACAGAGGTGTGGGTTGTAAGGGAACAAGAAGCTTTAAGCTGTAACCGGTGTCAGTAGCTGTAAATCTATCGACAGATATAACCCCACATATTATACCAGATACAAGTCCATATTAATACCAGATATAAACCCAGATATAATCCCAAATATAATTCCAGGTATAATCCCAAATATAATCCTAAATATAACCCTAGATTAGCTGTTCCCGACCCTATGGGGGTCGAACGACCATTTCATGGGGGTCGCCAAGGACCATAGGAAAATATTTTTTTTTATGGTCTTATTGAGAATTGACTTTCCACAACAACATGAACAGCACAGTACACTTCGATGGCGCCACCTCAGAACCCCCCCCCCTCCCCCTACTGTGTAGCGGGGTCAATCAGGGATGTATCCTGGCACCAACACTCTTTATTATATACCAAAGAGTGGCAACCTTTTGATAATAGTGTGCCAAAGTGGGATTTCTAATTCATTCAGCGTGCCAACAGCCTAAAAGTCACCCTGATTTAGCACTCTATTTTTAATAGAAGATACTTGAATAGTTTTTTTAGGAGTCTTCTGCGTGCCATTGAAAATCTTTTTGCGTAATAAGTCTGGCCCACTTGTCGTAAGTTACCGATCCTTGGTCTAGAGTCTAGACTCTGGACCATTCCTCTTTTCATTACAGTCTTCAAACCTTAAAAATAAGGCTTTTCAAAAATTAACCTTCATTAATCATTTGGCAACTATGGTACTATTAAAAGAAGTGAATGCATACTAATGAAAACAAGCTAGTAGCTAAAAAGGTGTTTAAAAAAATACATTTATAATGTAAATCATTAATTATTTGATTGTTCATTTTACGTATTTTTATCAATATGAGTACCGGTACTGGTATACGCATAAATTTTTTTTTTTTTTTTCAAATGCAAATTATGAAGTAAAAAAAAAGTTTATTAAAATCATTGCCCCGGAGACTTAAAATAAGGACAATTGTCTCCCTTGATTAGATTTAGTAAGCATTTGTTTAATAATTAAATTTATTTTAAATATCGGGTTCGGTCACGTTGAATTTTTTTTTAAAGAAATTAAAAGAATTTGGTTTGTATAATATACCAAGATTAAATGTTTAATCTTAATAGTGGTCGAAGAAACATTTCATGGGGGTCGCCTAAGACCACCGGAAAATCCACATACAAGCACAGAATAAGTATATTTCTATTCTGTGCATACGGGTACCCAGCGTGATGACATCAGCGCACCAACCCCATCACATACCTACCTACTTTAAACAGTTGCGAAAACAGTCGGATGCTACTATTTCACACTGAAGTCAGATGGTTGTCGAGAAGAAAAATGTAAAACCTTGTTTTGAGCTTCGTGATAAACTCAGAACTTTTTAACTTTCAAAAAAAAAATAATAATAATGGTAATTTCTTATAGAAAGCAAGACCGCAGTTCAAAGCACTTTATGGCGATAAAAGTCAACTGCAGAAAATAACTGACTTTGTTACAATCTTTGAAATCTTTAATGAGTAAAATTTATCACTGCAAGGACCAGTTAATTTTTGTAACAAACCTTAATTTGTCTGAAAAGATCGGATCATTCCAAATAAAACTTTAGTTTTGTCATAAAAAATTGGATGTAAAAGAAATGTACATGTTGCTTAACTTATCTGCTTTCTTTGAGGAACATGACATTGAAACCGATAAAAGTATTACTATAATGATTTTTACGATAAGGATTTTTGTGAAAGAAAACTTGCACATGCTGGCAGACGAAATTTTATCGTACCTTTCAAATTTATCTGACACTTCATTTGCAATTGAAAGAAGGTCATGCACAGATAAATTTGAAGATGTTTCTGAGACAACACAAGAGATATAAACCCAGATATAATCACAGATGTAAATCCAAATATAATCCCAGATACAATCCAAAATATAATCCCAGATATAATCCTAGATATAAACCGATATATAATCCAAGATATAAATGCAGATATAATCCCAGATATAAATCCAAATATAATCCCATATATAATTCTAAATATAATCCCAGATATAATCCTAGATATAACCCGACATATAATCCCATATATAATCCCAGATATAATCCCAAATGCAATTCCAGATATAGTTCAGAATATAATCTCATATTTAATACTAGATATAACCCGAGATATTATCCCAGATATAATTTCTAATTTACATTAATGATCTGCCAAATTGCATCAACACAGGAACAAAAGTAAGATTATTTGCCGATGATTGCATAATTTATAGAATAATGAAGACAGGAAAAAATAGTGAACTTCTACAAAAAGACCTAGATGAACTACAAAAATGGGAATCAAACTTTCACCCATAAAAATGACAACTAATAAGGGTATCCAAGAAAAAGAAACAAATAATAGCATGGTAAAGAACTAACTCAAACTAACAATGCTAAGTATCTAGTAAAGTACCCGACGGACCGAGTTGATCCATAGGTCAGATGAAGCAGCGTTCGCCAGTTTTTGTGGCCACGACATACTAGGTGAGTGTGTGGCCAGCACTATGCACAGCCACCTTTACTTTACCCCGACTAAGGTCAGATATAATCCCAGATATAATCTCAGATATAATCCCAGATATAATCCCAGATATAGATATAATCCCAGATATAATCCAAGATATAATCTCATCTCAGATATAATCCCATATATAACCTCAGATATAATCCAAGATATAATCTCAGATATAATTCCATATATAATCTCAGATATAATCCAAGATATAATCTCAGATATAATCCCATATATAACCTCAGATATAATCCAAGATATAATCTCAGATATAATCCCATATATAATCTCAGATATAATCCAAGATATAATCTCAGATATAATCCCATATATAACCTCAGATATAATCCAAGATATAATCTCAGATATAATCCACGATATAATCTTAGATATAATCCCATATATAACCTCAGATATAATCCAATATATAACCTCAGATATTCTTCTTCTTCTTCTTTACGTGCCAGGTCTGGAACAGACATCGGCGGTCATGACTCTCCATTCTTTCCTGTTGTTAGCTTTTTGCAGAAAGTTATTATTACTTATGTTGTTGTTCGTGGCCCATTCGTTCAGGCTTCCTACATATGTTAGCCTTTGTCTTCCTCTGTCTGTCTTTCCAGATATTTTCCCACACAAAGCCAGTCTTTCTATACCATTTTTCCTATAGATGTGTCCTAGAAATTTCATCTGTCTATTCCTAATGGTGTTAATGAGTTCTCTTGAGGTACATGCTGTTTTCAACACCTCTGCATTAGATTTCTTTTCAGTCCATGATATTCTCATCATCCTTCTTAAAAACCACATTTCTACTGCCTCCAATCTTTTCCTTGTTTCATTATCAATAGTCCAACATTCACTTCCATATAGAAGAACAGACCAAACATACCCCTTCAGTATGCGCATTTTGGTACATATTCTGATATTCCTGTTTTTCATGATACTGCTTAAGCTCATGAAGCTGTTTTTAGCTATTGCGATTCTTCTCTTTATTTCTTTGTTGCATTTGCCTTCCTGTGTTGTTGTATAGCCTAGATACTGGAAAGAATTTATTTGCTTGATGTTTTCACCTTCACTGGACAAAGAGCATCTTGGAGGTTGTGTTTTCTTAGAGATTACCATTACTTCGGTCTTACTGAGATTGAGTGTTAATCCTTTAAGTCGGCTCTCTACCACCTTATTTAGAATAGTTTGCAGGGCACTTTCTGATTCTGCTATTAGTACTGTGTCGTCTGCATATCTCAGATTATTTATATTCTTTCCTCCAACTTTAATACCATCTAGGTGTTCGATATTCCGGAGTATTATTTCACTGTAGATGTTGAAGAGGTCTGGTGATACCTCAGATATAATCCCAGATATAATCCGGGTAATTTAGCTTTTGGTCTAATAAAAAGACTTGCCCTTTTTTTTAACCCGATTATAATATTTATTTCAAATTACTTTACTAAATGTGTTCAGTAGCCTACATAATAATTATATTTTTTAAATTATAACATCTAGCCTATATCTTTCTGTTTATTGTAGTATATGAAATGTTTATCTGTAGCTTATACAGGCCTATCTAATTTTTCCCGGTCAACACCGGGGAATTTATATATATATATATATATAGATAGATAGATAAATAAATATATAAACAGATAGAGTGATATATCATAAATAAAATAAGCATATCAATCGATAGATAGATTCGTTCTAACGATTATATAAAAGACAGCCATCCTCATTATAAATCTATTTCGAGAGCTGCTCATCCAAAGTTCAGTAACTCTGTCCCCTCTTCCCACCACCACCACTTACTTCCCCCCTGTTCCTTCGCCCCATTGACGACTCGGTGAACCCATCATTCAATAATTACGTACACGAGTGAACTACCATTGTCCACTTCGATTTACGAGCCGTGGGGCGAGGGTAGGGTGGTAGATGGCAGGAAGGTGAAAGGGGATGCCCATAGAGGCGAATAAAACGTCGTAATGAAAATCGAAGTCCTAGCCTGTCTGTCCCTAATGTTTCCCGCGTTGAAAACAGGGGACAGACACAAATTTCTACCAGCATTGAACGAAGACAACTTTTTTTTT
>OX421504.1:27159607-27337107 GCA_949126835.1 Anisus vortex
GCACATACCTATCTACCTATCTTGTTTCTGTCTGTTTCACTTATCTAACTCTCTGTTTCTATCTGTCTGTTTCTCTTATATAACTCTCTGTTTCTATCTGTCTGTTTCTCTTATCTAACTCTCTGTTTCTATCTGTCTGTTTCTCTTATCTAACTCTCTGTTTCTATCAGTCTGTTTCACTTATCTAACTCTCTGTTTCTATCTGTCTGTTTCTCTTATCTAACTCTCTGTTTCTATCTGTCTGTTTCTCTTATCTAACTCTCTGTTTCTATCTGTCTGTTTCTCTTATCTAACTCTCTGTTTCTATCTGTCTGTTTCTCTTATCTAACTCTCTGTTTCTATCTGTCTGTTTCTCTTATCTAACTCTCTGTTTCTATCTGTCTGTTTCTCTTATCTAACTTTCTGTTTCTATCTGTCTGTTTCTCTTATCTAACTCTCTGTTTCTATCTGTCTGTTTCTCTTATCTAACTCTCTGTTTCTATCTGTCTGTTTCTCTTATCTAACTCTCTGTTTCTATCTGTCTGTTTCTCTTATCTAACTCTCTGTTTCTATCTGTCTGTTTCTCTTATCTAACTTTCTGTTTCTATCTGTCTGTATCTCTCTCGCTCTCTCACACAATAATATATATATACATATACATATATATATATCTTTCTCGGTATCTATATCATTATCCATCTATCTTTTTATCTATATATCTACATGTTTACCAGTGTGTCTGCCTGTGTGCTTGTCTGGTATGTCTGCCTACATATGTTTATCCTTAACTCCCAGTGTCCTCTTTGTGTATATATCTTTTTATCGACCTGTTTATCCGTCTGACTGTCTTGAAAGTCTGTCTGATTGTTCATCAAATTAATTATCTATCTATCTGTCTGGTAATATTATCAATGTCATCTGTCTATCTGTCTGTCTGTTTGCTTACTTGTTTGTCTCTCTGGCTGCATATCCGTCTTTTGTCCGCCCATCCACCCGTCTGTCTATCTATCTCTGCTTCAATCCGTCTCACCTATTTATGCATCGTTCTGCGTGCCCGGATGACTGTTCGGCCGTCTGACCGTCTGCCTAATTTTCTCTCCATCTTTGCATCTTGCGTATCTTGCCCATGCCCGCTTGCCTTGGTTATTTACCCATTTGAAATCTACCCAGGTGTAATCTACCCAATCTACCCAATCGTAATTTACATATATTTAATCTACCGATACATTTGCCCCGTCCAAACCTAACTTCGCGGTTCCCGCTGATAAAATCGCACCTGGGCACCGTACTGGCCACGCCATCATCTTCATTCCATAGTCTCAACAGCCATTGACCTACCGCACTTCACCGTGACCCCATGAACTATAAATGTATCCCCTATACTCAGGGACCACACACAAAAAAACAAAACAAGAAAAGGCAACTCGCCCTTCTCTCGAGCTTCCACAGAATACGATACATCAACAAACATGACAAGTTGGATATTGGTATCGTCACAGTATCGTGGACTTCGGGACTAAGCTTACTCTAATGTTGAGACAGGTGTCCAACAGATGCAATCAACAGATAAACCATAAAAGGGGACTATAAATAAATTAATACTCCACTCGGCATATGTAACTCAGCGGTCTCTACCGGCCTCAATTTGTCCTGAACGTTGTTTTTTTCGTAATAGAAAAACCACAACTAATCTAACAAGCTCACTTCTTGTATTCTTAATTGGATACTAATGTTGATTTATGTTCATTAATGTCAATACCTAAAAATAAAGTACAAATTTGTACGACTACATGTCCGTTTTGGGGGGGAAGGGGGAGGGAGGGAGGCGGAAGTGGTGTGTCCAGGACTGCAAGGTGGAAGCGGGAGGGGGTATGTCCCATACCCCCTGTCCCTACGCTAATGGCAAAGCGTGGTCCGTTAAATGAACACGGTAGAAATATTATGTTGTAATAATTTGATTATATTAAACTTCTTGTTTATGTTTTAATTATTTTTATAACGTACGAATATTAATGACTCTTCCCCAAGTCAGGCATTTGTTGTTGAAAAAAATCGAGGTTTTACTGTATCAGCACAGAAGCAGAAAAAGTCGAGTCGGTCCAATTAAGACTATAAATGAATACCGTACCCCTCTAGTAACTAATTGTAGTGTAACTTCTGTTATAATGAAAATAAACACTAATGAAATGGCGGCTCTAAAAACAAAGTAGTCATACCTTGCTATAATATATTTGAATGCTTGAGTCGTGATCAACATCTCGCTTCTATATGCGAATGAAATGTTTAGGGGCTCCTCGGTCTAGGTGAACAAGTAGATACAGGAATTCAAGAGATGGACTTTGTTTCAATGTGTAACTAGGAGTAATGCCCGTCAAATATCGGAGAAACGATGTTTAATTGGAGGAGAAAATGTAAGGATAGGATAAGTGCGGGGTAGGGTTTAATTGGAAGAGTCTTTGTTTGTTAATAGATAAAACAAAGATTACTAATTGTGTATAATGTTGAGTTATAATAAAGTTATATGATGTTATTGTTTTTATAACTAGGCAAATAAAGGTGTGCTATTGTTGTTTTATTTATTTATGCCGAGATAGATGTAATTTCTTAACCATTTAACCAATTAGGTATAATAACTAAAAAAAATTGTATTTTTATTGAAGGTTTGTGTATCATACACAGTTTGAAAAGACACCATTTTTAATACTTGTTTTTTAAAACGAAACATCGCTTTAATACATTTGTAAAAACAAAGACTATAAAAAGATGGACCGCTTGCTTTGATATTTCTGCTATTTGGTAGTTTGAACTACTCTGTTTCGGAATTTTCGATCGCAACCGATCCTCTAGACTTCCGGTTTAGTAATTCGCTATGATTTTCTCAATGGAAAATTAAGATAAAAATAGGAAATTGTTTACAGCGGAAGTTTTTAGGCACGTTTAGGAGTCATTTACTTACTTACTTACGCCCGTCAACCCCTGTCGGAGTATGGGCCACCAACAACAGTTCTCCTGATTCTCCTATCCTGGGCCATCCTCTCTAACTGGTTCCAGCTGAAGCCCATCTTGGTGATTTCGGCTTCCAGGTCACGCCTCCATGTATTTTTTGGGCGGCCCCTCTTCCTTTTTCCTTCGGGATTCTATCGCAATGCCTGTCTTGTAATGTTGTTTGTTGATTTTCGTAATGTGTGACCTGTCCAACCCCATCTTCTTTTCCTGATCTCCTCTTCAATTGGGACTTGGCCGGTCCTTTCTAAAAGGCTGACATTGCTGATGATGTCAGGCCATCGTATAGGAGTCATTTAGGACAGCGTTATTGGCTGTGCACGGAAAAAAGCAACACTTAAGCCCAAAAAATTAGAGCAAGCGGTCCATCATCATCAATATACATAATTACCGTGAGTTTTTATATATATAGACTATACAAGCTACATTGCCCGGCGTTGCCCGGGTGAAAAAAAAAAAGGACTGTCTGGGGTGCAGATAACAAATTTATAAACTACACTTACTGAATACTTTTAGGAAAGTAAATAAATATTGTAATAGGGTAAAAAAAGAGTCAAATATTTTTATTTAACAAAATCTATATTGCCTATAGATTTACATATTGATTTTAAAAGTTTGAAAAATTAATTGTCGAAAAAAAAAAAGTATAGTCTAACTGGAGAATCGAACCCTGATCTCCCGTATAGCAGTCCACTACGTTTACCACTGAGCTATCGAAGACACATGTCCGATGTGAAAAATTATTAGACGGTATATTGGGCTAGGCCTAGATAGGTCAGTGACACACGTGTTTTCAAATTGACCAATGGGGATCCTCGCGGGGCTTAACACTGTCTTTTTATATATATAGATATGTTTTATAATTTTTTTTATTTATTAAAGTCAATGTATCTATAATAAACAAACAGCAGAATGGAGAAAACAAAAGAAATAAAAAAACAAACCAGAAAAAAAAATGAAAATGGGGAGCTTGAATAAGAAAGTATGGTATCGTTGACCAAACACAGGTTTCGAATACTTCACTTAGTATCGAAAAAAGAATTTCTGACTTGAAAACCTTATCTTATACATTACAGACGCTCCTTCTATAAAGAAGATTATTGCGTCCTACGCTCATCCGTGGTCCGAGTCTAGTCTTGCATTTTTATTAATGTTTTAAATGATGTTAGGTTATTGGTTTTCCTGGTTTGTTCAGGCAACCCATTCCATGCCCGAATGCCACTCGGGAAGAAAGAGTACTTATATGCATTTGTTCTCGCATAAGGGACAAGGAAGGTGTTTTTGTCTTTATGTTTATCTGAGCTTTGCAACAGATTGTTATTGGGTTGTATTTCTAAATTAGAGTTTAATGCCTTATGTATTATTACTACTTTACTCTTTGCCCTTCTGTCCTCTAGTGTTTCTAGGTTTAGTGATTTGACTAATGGTGTTACTCTTGTCAATTGGGAATATTCACTAGTTATAAACCTTGCAGCTCTTTTTTGAATTTGTTCTAATTTTTTAATGTTTTCTTTAGTTGATGGGTCCCATACAGATCCTGCATATTCTAGTATAGGCCTAACTAATGTGAGATAGCATTTTAGTTTTATATTCTTATTACATTTGTAAAAGTTCCTTTTTATGAATCCTAATGTTTTGTTTGATTTTTTAATTACTTCATCAATGTGAGGGTTCCAAGATAACTTATCATTTATTATTACTCCTAGATACTTAGCATTGCTAGTTTGAGTTAGTTCTTTACCATGAATGAAGTAGTTTGTTATTATTTGTTTCTTTTTCTTGGATACCCTTATTAGTTGGCATTTTTCTGGGTGAAAAGACATACTCCAGTTTGATTCCCATTTTTGTAGTTCATCTAGGTCTTTTTGTAAAAGTTCACTATCTTTTCCTGTCTTTATTATTCTATAAATTATGCAATCATCAGCAAATAATCTTACTTTTGTGCCTGTGTTGATGCAATTTGGCAGATCATTAATGTAAATTAGAAATAGTAGGGGCCCTAGAACAGTTCCTTGTGGAACTCCTGAGTTTACTGTTATTGGTGATGACTTAGAGCCATTTATTATCACTGTTTGTTCTCTGCCTATAAGAAAGTCCTGAATCCACTGATGTAAGGGACCAGAGATGCCAAAGTATTTAAGTTTTTTAAGAAGACTAGAATGATGAACTTTATCAAATGCTTTTGAAAAATCTAGTAATATAGCATCAATTTGGTTGTTATTATCTAATCCCTTAGACAAGTCATCTATTAAGCCTATCAATTGAGTCTCACATGATCTATTTTTCCTGAAGCCATGTTGGTGTGGGCACAGTGCATTTAGTTTGTCTAGATGATTTACTATACTACTATATATTATATGTTCAAGTAATTTACATGTTATGCTTGTTAGAGAAACAGGTCTATAATTTCCGGGGTCAGATTTATCTCCTTTTTTGAAAAGGGGGGTTACATTGGCTAATTTCCAATCTTTGGGCACTTTGCCCTGGTTTAGAGAGGCCTGAAAAAGTATTTTAAAGATTGGAGATATTTCATTAGTTAGTTCTTTAAGCAGTCTTGCTGGTATTTCATCTGGACCAGAAGCTTTGTTTACTTTTAAGTTGGTTAGGAGTTGTTTAATGCCTTTTTCATCTACATTTATATTTCCTATCTCTTCTAGTTTGTTTAAATTTATGAATATTTCTTTGTCACCTGGATTTGAAAAAGATGATGCAAAGTGTGTGTTTAGGATATTAGCTTTAGTTTCATTATCATTATAAGTTTTGTTGTTTTGGCCTTTTAGTGGAGCTATGCCTGTAGTGTCCATTTTTCTTGATTTAATGTAGGACCATAAGTTTTTATTATTATCTTTAGAAATTACATTGTTTACATATTCATTCTGCAGCTGTCTGCTTAGTTTCTGAGTTAAATGTTTAATTTTTAGGTATTTTTTATGTAGTCTAATTGAATTAGTTGCCTTAAACTTTTTGAATAGATTTTCTTTTTGTTTACACAGTTTCTTTAGTTTAGTGTTAAACCAACATTTGTTAATTTTATTAGATGTTTGTTTTGTTGGCACAGAGTCAGCCATTATTGCTTTTAAGTTGGTTTTTATAAATTGCCAAATATCTTCAACTGGACTATCTATATTGTATTTAGTAAGAAAATTGGTTTGGAATTTTATTGCTGCTTGATGTAGTTCTGTTGTGTTACATTTATTCCAGAGATAAATTATTCTTTTAGGTTTCTTGCTAATTTGGATTTTTATTTTGTTATTTACTCTGACAATGGGGCATCGTAAAAAAAAAAATGAATGTATCGAGAATGGAATGATGAAGTATCGACAAAGAAAAGTTATGTATCGAATTCTTGTACAAATCTTAACGGTCTCATATTATTTTTCCCGTAGGGCGCACTGTGAGCTCGTTGCATGGAAGGGAGAGATAGGGGCGCACGGGGCTGTGAGGCGCGAAAGGTACGAGAAAACAGCTGTCCCACATCATCACGTGTCCGTCGCGCGCGACCCTCACGCGACACAATGGGGCGAGAGAGCGGGCGGAGGGGGGGTGAGGTGCGTGCGTGCACAGCATTCATCTCGAATGGAGAAGGATGGCGCCCTCAGCTCATCCTGACATGGACAATGTATCTCTCCAGTGCTCATCTTTCTCAGCACCCCACCCCACCCATCCTCCTCACCGGCCGCCCTCAGATCTTATCCTAGTTCTCCTCTGACCGCTCTCGGGGGTCGTCCTTTCTTTCGCTCTGTCCTCCTGTTTGTAACAGTCCTACACACAAACCGCCTTACGGGCTTATATGTACAGCTCCCTGCCCCACCCCCACCCACCAACCACTCCCAAGCCTTGCCTCACCCATCCCAAGTTTCACCCTATCTCGATGCAAAGACAACAAGGACAGAGTTCTGTGAAATGCAAGTACTATCAACAACATGTCCAGTAATGTGGATATTGTATGCAGAAGCCCCCAAGGTGGGCCCTTATAGGGGCGCGGGAGGGAGGCAGAGGAGCACACATCATCAATATTGTTTTCCTCATCATGTCCTTTTTATATTTAAACCGAATAAGATTTTCCTATTCTCGATATCTATCGACAATGAACAATTATTTTATTTGCAACATAGTACTCAAGTACCACAAAGGCATTGACAAGTCTTAATGTGTATGCATGCATAAAAGTTCACAAGAAAAAACATTTCCGGTCGAATTCGATCATTTTATTCGAAACATGTCTGTGTGCTAGGTTACTGGTTGTACGAACATTTGTTGGGGACTAAAGTTTCTTTCATTTCCAAAAGATGTTTACAAAACAAAACGATGTATTGTGAAAGTCAGAAGGGAATAATCACCTTTTTATAATATCAAACTTATTGCTTAATGCAAAATAATTTTTGTTATTCGTTTTTATGAATACGAATTTTGTTTTTCAATAACCAAGAAAACGCAACTCTTGACTAATTTATTTTATAAACAAGCTACATGCGACTAACATTTGAGTATTAATTATCGCCTACTCAATTTTGATGTTAAAAACGGATTCCTCGAACTAATATTGTATCCTTTGTATAATTCTAAAAGACTAGAACTAGCCGTTGAGGTTGAAATCAACTGTCAATAACCAGCAAAAGCATGCTTTTTTGTTTACGGAAATACCTAAAATAATTAAACATTTAAAAATAGAACCGAAAGTTCACGATCACACCAGTTCAAAATAAAGGTCACTCCTAATTAAGACTTGTCAATAGTCAGAGACATAACAAGATAATTATAACCTTCGTAAATAATATACAATTATATCGAGACAATAATAGTAGGCCTAATTCAGATATTAATAATTATCATAAAATAATAGTAAATTAATTTAAGTATTTAAGGTATTGGAACAAGGAAATACAAGGGAGATAATTCAATTAAAAATACAATTAGTAAAAAAAAATAATAGAAAAACAGTTGTGATAATACACTTAACCCTTCCCGTACCGACCTACTTCTATCTATGCTGCCTTCAGTTCCGCTATATACGCGCCCGGGACTGTAAGGGTTAACTGGGTTATTTCTTTCATTTTTTTTTCTTAGTTTTTTCTTTTATCTTCCTTTTTCTCTTTAAAAAACCAAACAAACTATGTTATTATTTTTTATTTTTTACAATCAGTCAGTAGGACATAAGTCAATATTATATTTAATTTTTTAAAAGTTCTTTTGAAGATCTAGAGTTTAGTAGTTCCGAACATTTTTCTACATTAGGTCTGTTATAGTAATATTTCTTTATATAAATTTTCCGTTGGCCACTGAAGCGTTCACATTCAAGTAAATAGTGATATGTATCTCCTGTCTCCTATAGCTTTAACCACAAGGGACAAGTGACTGTCCTTGAATTATAGTCTTTTCCGGTTTGGCGACCCAGCTCAACAAGGAGATTGTTATTGCTGCTTCTTATATTTAATATATGGGAAGCTTCTTTGAGAGGTAATTTGTTTAAAAAGGATGGTATATTTTCCCAATCAAATCTACATTTAAACATTCCCATTCCTTCAGTCTCTCAATAAATCTACCTTGCTGTCTACATAATAATATGCTAATTAAGACCTAAAACTATACATATACCCTTTACAATATACTATATGCCAAAACCTTACACTATACTATATATAAACACTTTACATTACCTAATAAAAGAAAGTCAATGTAAATCATCAAGGGCGACCTGTTAATTCCACGCCCCCCCCCCCCAACCCATTAGTCAACCACTTCACCAGCGACGTTGCCTCCCCCCAAAGGTCCTCAGTATTTTTCTATTCTTAAAAACTATAAATCAGACTACAAGCTACCTGGTTCAGATTAAAACACCGAGTGTGGCAAATTAGGTAGTCAGGGACGTTGCACCGAATCTCTAATCTCTAAATACTTCATCTCTCATTTTAAAAAAAAAAGGAGGAACTGTAATAAAATAAATAAAAAACGAATCATCATCAGTTATGTATTTATTATCATACGCTGCACACAGTTTATGTGTGGGGGTCGAAATAGACGTAAGTTAAGTCTAACCCGAAAGTCTGCATGGCCCGGGGTATGCAAAATTATAACTGGCTCCCATAGTCGAAAACTTTGAAAGGGGGGTCAATTGGAAAGGAGGGGAGGGGCAGGGGGCAAGATGTGAGCTAATGCCTTCTCTGGGAAATATTTTCTTTCAAACGATATAACAAAAACTGTTAAAAGTTCGTATTTGCCCACTTGCCCAAAAAATTTACATTTTTTTTATATAGACGTTTCCCCCTCCCGCGGAAAACTATGGGCACGCCTAGGCCTGCTTTTTACATAACACATGTACATACTCCGATATAATAGATGAGAATTGAATCGTTTTTTTAAAGTTCCGTTTGCAAACAAGAAATGTTCTTTAAAATTTGTGATAATATACATGGGATTTAGTTGTGCGTGGTTGAAGAAGAAATAGCGATGGTTAGTTTGGGGAGGGGCGGGTGCCAATTCTCCCCCATGCCCACTTCCTAGGCGCCCGTGATTGTATCAGTTTTGACAGGAGGTATGTGAATGCTCTCTGGTGCTTCTGTGTGGTCTGGATGAATTTTTCTCATAGCTTTTCTTAGCGCATGACCGTAGGGCGCCGTTCAAAAAGCGGACATTGGTGCTTTAATCCTAGGTTATTAGATGAATGCTCGGTGACCTTTGTACAATACTTGCTATACATCCTGCTATACACATTTTTATATACATTTTTATAAACATTTCTATACACATTTCTACACACATTTATATACACATTTATATACATATTTTTACAAACTTTTCTATACACATATCTATACACATTTGTATACATATTTGTATACAATTTTCTATACACATTTATATACATATTTATATACACATTTTTACAAACTTTTCTGTACACATATCTGTACACATTTCTATTTACTTTTATATACATATTTCTATTTACATTTCTATACACATATGTACTTTGTACACACTTTTCTATACACATTTTCTATACACATTTTTATAAATGACGTCAGGCCACCAATTAACGAAAACATTGGAACAAAAACCTACAAGTGGCCAATAAGAAAATTTAATGTTTTTCTGACAAACTGAAGTCTATGTTTAAAAACTGAGATTTGAAGATCAGAATCAACCATTGGTAGTCAGAAAAGAAGACAGTCAACTTAAAGTGGGACAGTTGATGAAACGTGAGCGTTTCTGTTTCCGTGTCTTGAAGTCTCGTCTCATGTTTTGTGTGTTTTCTCTTCTTTGCAGGTCAGCCTGTCTCTTTCTATCTATCTGTGTTTCTCTCTCTCTCTCTCTCCCCGACTCTCTTGGCATCTCAACCCTCATGATCTTTTTGTTTCTTTATGTCTTATTTTGACTCTCTCTTTCTGTTTCTCAACCCCTATCTGTCTCTCTCTCTCTCTCCATGAATCTCTCTCTGTCTCTCTATCTGTCTATGTCTCAGGCTCTCTCTATCTGTCTATGTCTCTGTCTCTCTATCTGTCTTTCTATCTCTGACTCTCTCTCTGACTCTTTCTCTGTCTCTCTCTCTGTTTCTTTCTCTGGCTCTCTCTCCATTGTCAATGATCTTCTTGGAAAAAGATCTGAAACCCCCGTGCTGCCTGACATGAGCAGTGAGAAAGCAGCGGAAACACTTAGCAAATTCTTCACTGACAAAGTCGAGAAAATTAGGAAAAGCTTTCAAAAGCGTGATTCTTTGCCCCTAGTGGATGATGTCTTCGCAGGTATCCCATTAGTGGAACTCATCCCTGTTTGTGAGGAAGGACTTAAACGTATTATTCTATCATCTAAACCTACATATTCCACTGTTGACCCCATCCCTACCAAAATTGTGCCGACATGCATGGACATTCTACTTCCTGTGTTTGTACGTATTATAAACACCTGCCTACTGTCTGCCAAAATTCCACGCCCATTCAAAACGGCGATCATTAAGCCCCTCCTGAAGAAAAATGGCTTGGATATGAATGACTGCAATAACTATCGCCCGGTCTCAAATCTCTCCTTTATTTCTAAAATACTTGAGAGAGTTGTGTCGCAACAACTTGTGCAGCATCTTAATGCTAATAATCTACTTGACCCGTTCCAATCTGCCTATCGTCATGGCCACAGTTGCGAAACAGCACTTCTGCGAGTCCTAAATGATGTACTTTGTAGTGCTGATCGTGGCGAACTATCACTATTAGTGTTGCTTGACTTAAGTGCAGCTTTCGACGTAATTGACCATGAGCTTCTTCTAGCCAGGCTTAAAAAAGGAGATGGGCATCACGGGTAATGCGCTGCGGTGGTTCACGTCTTATTTGGAGGATAGGACCCAATATGTTGTGGTAAAACAAGCTTCTTCGCAGAGCACACCACTGAGGTGCGGAGTACCACAAGGCTCTGTATTGGGACCTATACTATTCTCTATCTATACTACTATACTAGTAAACTCGGCAAAATCATTAGTACCCATGGCGTAAATCGTAAGCTATTTGCTGACGACACGGAATTATACATTAGTTTCAATCCTGATCCTGCTTCCTGTGCTGCGGCTGTAAAATCTCTTGAAGACTGCTGCCTGTCAGTGAAATCGTGGATGGTGGAAAATAGGCTAAAGCTAAATGATGATAAAACAGTGGCAATATTGTGTGGGTCTCATGCTAAACTTAAAACCTCTAAGCTAGAAGCAATAAAAGTTGGCACTGCTGAAATTACCTTATCTGACTATGTAAAAGATCTTGGCTTGTTTATTGACAGTAAACTTTCAATGACTACCAATGTCAGCTCTGTCGTCCGGGCATGCTCTATGCAATTACGAGGCTTAGGTCAATTGCGACCTCATCTAAACAAGAAAACAGCAAATGCTGTTGCCGTCTCTCTTATTCTCTCAAGACTTGATTACTGCAACAGCTGCTTGTGGGGGATTCCAAAAAAGCAGATTGAGAGACTCCAGAAGGTGCAGAACAATGCTGCACGCCTAGTATCTCTGGTCGAGAGGTCCGCTCACATCACCCCTATACTTAGGGATCTCCACTGGCTCCCCGTGCAAAAGCGAATTGAATTTAAGCTTCTTTCCCTGGCATTCAGCTGCTTGGATGGCACTGCACCTAGCTATCTTCAAAACATTCTTACAACATATGTTCCAGCAAGAGATCTCCGTTCAAGTGAAAAGTCATTACTTAGGACTCCAAGTCTTATTGGACATAGAAAGAAAACCTTTGGAGTGCGCGCCTCTGAGGCGGTGGCGCCCGTATTATGGAACAATTTGCCTATTTCACTAAGGCAAACTGAAGCAAAGTCTTTTAAAAAGAACCTAAAGTCCTATATGTTTAAGTAATCATTGTCTAATTTGTGCTCTTGTATCTATGTCATGACAGCGCACTGAGCATGCTATTATAGCATGGATAGTTGCGCTATAAAAGTGCTCATTATTATTATTATTATTATTATTCTCTGAGTCTCTCTCTCTCTCTCTCTCTCTCTGTCTGTCTGTCTCTTTTTGTAACTCGCTCACCGTCTCTTTTTCTTATCTTATCTTATATATTACAGACGCTCCTTCTATAAAGAAGATTATTGCGTCCTAAGCACATCCGTGGTTTGAGTCCAGTCCTGCAGCTCTATTTTAGTGCTTTAAATGATGTTAAGTCACTGGTTTTCCTGCTTTGTTCAAGCAATACATTCCATGCACGGATGCCACTTGAGAAGAAGTAGAACTTATATACATTTGTTCTCGCATAAAGAATAATGAAAGTGTTAATGCCCAAATATGTTTATCTGATCATTGTGACAGATTGTTATTGTGTTGTATTTCTGCCTTGTGCATTACTACTACTTTACTCTTTGCCCTTCTGTCCTTTGCTCATAGTGTGCCATACTAGAATTTCTAAATCATTCAGCGTGCTAACAGCCTGAAAGTTAACCTGCTCTTCTATATTTTTTATAAGACAATTTTGTTAGCGCCTTAGCCTTAGCAAGACCAATGCCATAAGCAATGGAACTTCATAGAGCAAATCGTTAAAGCGTTTTATATGTAATTAAAAATTAAGGTGTTTGTGATATTCTTCTTTTTTTTTTTCTTGCATTGATCTATGATAGTCTATCTATAGTAAAACTAATACCTTTTTACTATGCACATTTCACATAAAAGGTTACTGTATAATAATTGACAATAAATAGTTTTAACACCTGCTATTAGCTATTAGGATCTCAGCCACATTGAAATTTTCTTTTATAGTTTCACTACCCATACCCGATGAAAACCAACAACACTTAAGCAGAATTGATACTTAGTAATCATACGAACTGAGTAGTTAATGTAATTTAAAAAAATATAAATATAAGTTATTTTATCATATTATATTTAATAATATTACAATTTTCAGCTACCTTTTATAGTTTGATAATTTTAAAAATATATATTGTAAGCCATTATTTTTTATAAAATAACATTTTTAACATATTAAAATATTTTAAAGCAAAGAAAATGGATTAATTATCTCCCTTTAAATTAGATTTCACAAATTAATTTTGATTTTAGTGATGACAAAAAAGTAATGTTTTGTAAAATAAATAAAATTACTTTTAAGTTATTTTTTATACATATCCAGCATTATGGTATTCATTTCAAGATGTAATTAGAGGTATATTATTAGTTTATGTTAAACAGGTTTAGGGTGGAAAGTATAGGCTGCATTTCTTACCTAAATTGTTTGTCCATTTAAGAAGTATATTTTTAAGACACTAATAATTACAACAATTGCATAATATAATGCTAGTAAAGTAAAGTATCCCTTCGGATATGAAAATACGAGTCCATGAATTTAAAGTCTTGCCTTTGTTTAGAAAAATTTGCTTTGGGTACTTCAAAGTACATCTGAAAAAGCCCTTCTATCTATCTATCTTTCTATCTATCTATCTATCTATCTATCTATCTATCTATCTATCTATCTATCTATCTATCTATCTATCTATCTCTATATCTATCTATCTATGCCTTAAAATAGGGAAAGTGTTAAATGTTCTTTAATTGATTTCACTGCAAGATATATCCAGTGTCAATGCAAATCTATTCCGGTGGTCTAATCTCTTCCATGTAAACGCAATGTCAACTCACTGTGAAATGTGTCGCTTTGTCATTCAGAAACATCGGCTTCAACAGTCAGTTCTCCTCATTTAATATAGGAAAATGTTGTTGTTGGTGTTTATTTATCAGGAAACACCTTAAGCTGCTTCCAGACAGGAAACGAATCTATCCAAGACCTAACCTCGTCTGAGTCAATGTACACTGTGTGCAACTACATCAGATCTCTATATTCAATATCACTTTCTTATAGAAGAGAATTGTATTGTCTGTAAACCAAGAAAGGGTGTGATACTATACAATCGACTTTCTTGACAAAAGATTCAATCACAGATTGCAAGTCCAATGATGACATGTTTTCACACAAACATTCCTGACCTTTAACAGTTAACATATATTGTGATTTTCATGAAGTTTATCTCACAGCAGCCATTAATTATGCTGCCGTACCAGTAGCTTACGTTGTTGACATTAAAAATCTCTTTCTTGGAGAGATATCTCGCGCGCCATTGAAAATTGCTCAGCTTGCCAAGTCTGACATGCATGCCTTAGGTTGCCGACCCCTGCTCTATAGTTTCTAGGTTTATTAATTTAACTATTGGTGTTACTCTTGTCAGTTGTGAATATTCGCCAGTAATGAACCTTGCAGCTCTTTTCTGAATTTGTTATAATTTTTTAATGTTCTCTTTAGTTTTAGTTTTAGTTGATGGGTCCCATACAGGTGCAGCATATTCTTGTATAAGCCTAACTAATGTGAGATAGCAGTTTAGTTTTATATTCTTATTACATTTGTAAAAGTTCCTCCTTTTTATGAAGCCTAATGTTTTGTTAGATTTTTTTAATTACTTCATCAATAAACTATGTGGATTCCAAGTTAACTTATCATTCATTTTTACTTCTAAGTACTTTCCCTTTTTAGTTTGGGTTAATCTAGATCTTAACCATGAATGAAGTAGTTTGTAATTATTTGGGTGAAAAGACATACTCCAGTTAGATTCCCATTTTTATCATTCATTCGGGTCTTTTTGTAAGAGTTCACTATCTTTTTTCTGTCGTTATTTTTCTATAAATTATACAATAATGTGCAAATAATCTTACTTTTGTTCCCGTATTGATGCAATTGGGTAGGTCATTAATATAAATTAGAAATAGTAAGGGTCCCAGGACAGTACCTTGTGAAACTCCCTGAGTTTACAGTTACAGTTATTGGTGATGATTTAGAGCCATTTTATGCACGGTTATCTCTCTTTCTCTTTTATTCTCCCCCTCCCCCCATCTCTTTCTCTCTCTCTGCTCTACACGCCTTTGTCAAAATACCTGGGATTCGGGCATGGCTCACCAAAAGCATACAAATTCTGGCGGTTTAAAAGTATGAGCTCTGTTGGGGGGGAGGTGTTAAAATCGAGCATTGTTCACTTATTTAACTTAAAGCGGGATACGTCACTACATAGAAATTGTATAGACATGCAGTTTTTAGTTCCTACTGTATTCATTAATTCATTGTCAACAGTAAACTATGATAACACCTGTACACCCACACCCACAAATAAAATCCAGTTATTGGCTAACGGTAGGTCACATGATAACATTTACATTTGCTCGGAAACTTTTCCCACCCCCTGAGGCCCCCCCCCCCTCACCCTGTGGGACATGAAAGGGACACTGCCCACGTCGGCAACGCCTTCTCTGATCTTCCGGAACTAAAGAATTCCTTTCCCTTAAAAGCGAAAGTACCGCAAAGGGGCACAACCCAAACAGGTAACAAAAAATGTATTGTGGGATCGATTCCCATTGGGGTAAACAACCGATTGTAACAAGGCCCGTTGCCAAAGAGGCCTAGCGGATTAAATGAAAATATTGCTACTTTCCGGGTGTGTTTGTTCGTTTGTGGGTGTGTGTGAATCCAGCGATGCCGTGAGGGATGACGCCATTTTGTTTTCTCTTGTTAGATTAGTTCACGTAAATATGACGGATATTTCTCGTGTTCTTTCTATTGTAAAGTTTCATTGTGGCGTTATTAATTCCCATCTTGTAGTGTTAGTGTTAATGTTAATGGGATGTTACATATAACCGATTTAATAGACAGGATGTTGTTACTTATATCTTTTTTTAAAATATTTAAATAGATCTTTTTAAAAAAAATTAATTTAGAACCATAGTCCAGTCTCTGCATCCACCCATCCACCCATACATTCATTCATCCATCCATCTATCCAGGCGCTTGTCTATCTATCTATCTATCAATCAATCAATCTATCTATCTATCTACAAGTCTAACGCTCTATTACTATATATATCTACATCTTTTTCATTAAATATAATCATCCCAGGGAGGGCTCTCGTCTGCCCTCCACCCAGACCTGTCCTGCCGCTTTTTCCCCCCTCTGCCTGGTCCCAAGCTGTCGCAGGTCCATCTCAATATTATCTAATCCACCTTAGCCCAGGTCTGCCTTTCCCGTCAAATTTTCTCTGGGACATGTGATTTTATATCACTCATTATATATAAACAAAGCCAAAAATAAAATTGGCGTGGTTGTGGGGGTAGCTGAGTAAGAGATCTCTAGTTTTAAGGGGGGGGGGCCGCGACATTCAATGGGATTATGTGGCCAGCATGATTTTCGGGAGCATGTTGCTGAATACCATCACAGCCGAGAGTCGTCTAATCAGGGATATAACACCATAACACGATTGGAGATGTGAAAGGAAGATTTATCGTACCTGACTACGCACTGGCTCAAAAACGTAGTTTAAAATCGTTTACCGTATTTTGTCGGGTAACGTAGTGGTTTTTTTTTAAACTGTGCGTAACACCCTAACTTGGCAGGGTGGCCGATCGGCAGCGCGTTCGACTATCGATCCGAAGGTTCTGGGTTCGAATCCTGGTGGAGGCTAGGATATTTTTCCGGGACTTGAGGGTGTCGCATGACTACCTGACACTAGTTGGGTTACAGTTAAAGCGGCTGGGCATTGTGCTGGTCACACATCACCTAGTATGCCGTGGCCACAATAACCGGTGTATGCTGCTTCACCGTCCCTATGATCCGTTTGGTCCGAAGTCCGAAGGATACTTTTTAAACCTAACTAGGTGTTTTAAAGAAGTACGAATACGCTGGAATAAGCACAGGTATAGTTTTACCAAAGCTCGTGACGAGGGCACAGGTAGATGCGAATACGTAATACATCACTTTTGGCTAAATACCCCCACCGACCCCAACAAGGGTCTTCATTTATATATTATGTAACATGCAGGTATATACTATATACCAGTATATAGAGACATTACAAGGCAGGCATTGCGATAAAATCCCGAAGGAAAATGGAAGAGGGGCCGCCCAAGAAACACATGGAGGCGTGACCTGGAGGCCGAAATCCCCAAGATGGGTTTCAGCTGGAACCAGTTAGAGAGGATGGCCCAGGATAGGAGAAGCTGGAGAACTGTTGTTGGTGGCACAAACTCCAACAAGGTTTGACTCTGCTTAATCGATAATTTCCTTTCGTTAAAATGTTACGAATCTGTGTGAAGTAGAAAATTGAAGTCAATATATACTAAACGGATTATTTAATCACCCCGAAAGAATTTCGAAAAATGGAGTGTGGGATTACTGCGCAGTTGTATTTTTATAATCATTTGTTTGACAATCTTAAAAGAGTATTCAATTCTGAATAAAATGATATATAATACATATATATACAACTGTATATTACATGTTCTATGGTTAACTTAAATAGAGTAGGCCTACCCATAAACTATTTAATATTGCACAAACCTGCAGTATTTTCCAATCCTTTGTTTGACAATTTCGGTTTCTCTTTCGGTTTCGGTCATAAGTGCAGTAAAACTTTCGGTATCGTTTCGTTTACGGCCGAAACCAAAAACCGGTATATATAATCCAATTTAACACACACTGAACACTGGAGCACAGAAGACATTGATGCCACACTTTTGTGTTATGGTGTGCTGGAAGGGGAGGGGTTAATGTCTCTTTTTGTAAATAATCTATCCTGTTATTTTGCTTACTCCTTACTCTTCAAGTGGTGGGCGGAGGGGGGCTCTAGACTCCATTGCATTGTCTATTTGGAAAAGTATTGTGACCAGAAAGCTGCTTCTTTATTCTATGACATCAACTCCCTTGCGTCCCCCGCTCCCCCACCCGGACTAACCCCCCCCCTTCTTCCCCACCCACCTTGTCTTAGTACAGTTACCGGTGTTGTTTTCTCAGACGTGGATTAATAGCTTAAGGGGGAGGTCGGGGAAGGGGGGATGAATCCCCCTCCCCCCAAAGCCGAAACACGTGTATGTCAAAGTGTTGGGTGTAGGTAAAGAATGGGGGAGCGGGTGCAGGGGGCGGGGGGGGGGAGTGAGGGTGGTGGTTGTGGTAAGGTGCGACTACCTCTTCGCATATTGTGTTCTAAGACAATAGTAAAAACCCGACGACTGGCCCGCCTGAAACCCTCTATCCTCCCACACATCCCCCCACCCCCCGGCGGCAGGCCTACAGTTTTCCAAGTGTCCAGCATCAATATTTTCATACCGTTCCTCATTCGCCTCACCTGTGTCCAGTCCAGTCTTTTAAAATCCATTCAATAAGAAGGCCCGACGTGAACACAAAAAAACAAAAGAGAAAGAAAAAACAAAAAGGCTAGCGGTACAGCTTTTAGTCTTGGAAATAATAAAAGTGTTCCGGCTATTGTTAACAACGTATCTAGTTATTACGGCTATTCTCACGGCGCACTGTCAATGTTTTCACAGCTTAGGTGACAAAACACGGTCTATGGTCTAGCTTTTAAATTACTTCATCTCACCTCTATCTCTCTCTCTCTCTCTATCTCTCTCTTTATGTCTATAACTTACAAGTTTGTAATTGAGATGTCTGATACACATCACGCCCATCCATAACATCCGCTGGTCTTTTTTTTATAGTTTAAATCTGATTGTATTTGTCTCTCTCATTCTATCCATATATGTTTCTATCTGTCTGTATGTCTGTCTATCTATCTGTCTATCTATCTGTCTATCTATCTGTCTATCTATCTGTCTATCTATCTGTCTATCTATCCATCTATCTATCTGTCTATCTATCCGTCTATCTATTTGTCTATCTATCTGTCTGTATGTCTGTCTATCTATCTGTCTATCTATCTGTCTATCTATTTGTCTATCTATCTGTCTGTATGTCTGTCTATCTATCTGTCTATCTTTCTGTCTATCTATTTGTCTATCTATCTGTCTGTATGTCTGTCTATCTATCTGTTTATCTATCTGTCTATCTATTTGTCTATCTATCTGTCTGTATGTCTGTCTATCTATCTGTCTATCTATCTGTCTATCTATTTGTCTATCTATCTGTCTGTATGTCTGTCTATCTATCTGTCTATCTATCCGTCTATCTATTTGTCTATCTATCTGTCTGTGTGTCTGTCTATCTATCTGTCTATCTATCTGTCTATCTATTTGTCTATCTATCTGTCTATCTATCTGTCTATCTATCTGTCTATCTATTTGTCTATCTATCTGTCTGTATGTCTGTCTATCTATCTGTCTATCTATCTGTCTATCTATTTGTCTATCTATCTGTCTGTATGTCTGTCTATCTGTCTATCTATCCGTCTATCTGTCTATCTATCTGTCTGTGTGTCTGTCTATCTATCTGTCTATCTATCTGTCTATCTATTTGTCTATCTATCTGTCTATCTATCTGTCTATCTATCTGTCTATCTATTTGTCTATCTATCTGTCTGTATGTCTGTCTATCTATCTGTCTATCTATCTGTCTATCTATTTGTCTATCTATCTGTCTATCTATCTGTCTATCTATCTGTCTATCTATTTGTCTATCTATCTGTCTGTGTGTCTGTCTATCTATATGTTTATGTATATGTCCATCTATATGTCTATCTATAAGTCTGTCTGTCTGTTTTTTTCTGTCACTCTGTCTATTAGTTTGTCTGTCTATCAGTCTGTCCGTCTCTTTTCTGGTTTCTTTCTTTCTCTATATAAAATAATTACAATCATTACATTAGATACCTACTCCGCAAAAAAAAAAAAAAAAAAAAAAAAAAAAAAAAAAGAAATGCCTATGTTTAAATATTGAGTACTAAGTAGTCTTAAGTCCAATATATTTAAATACAACCACCCTTGCATCTTTGGCTGTGTCTTTGGGGTCATAACTGACATCAAGGCTCTATTGTGGAAGTTTGGTTGGAAAAGACTTTATATATATTAGGCTATAAGAATAAATATATGCCTTTAAAACAAGCCAAAATGCAACATTTGACTCAAAAATATAATCGACGACTTCACGATGTGAGGGCGGGTTTATCATTCCGAATTTCTCCTGGTTCGAATCTTGTCTTTCTTTGTTTCAATGTAAAGATAAACGTAAAGACGATCGGGTGTTGGGTTGGCCACACAATCCATCAAATTGTTTTTTTTTGTTTTGTTTTGTATTAACTTGCACACAATTTACAGCTTTAATGACGTGATAAGAAAACAAAATCATGATTTCGATGAGTGGGAGTGGGAAGAGGGTGAAGAGAACAAACGGGGGAGGGAGGGGGAGGGAGAACCCCCCCTCCCCGTCCCACCCGTGGATTTCCAGATATTTCAGTGGAATGCTAGAGTTAAGTGCGGTTATCTTTCAGAACAATCCAAGACTCATTAGCTACCACCACAGCGTGGTCGTTTGCCAGCATTTATCATTGGCTTTCTCCTGGTCTTGACCAGCGGCTTCCCTTCCCTCCACCATACCCCCTTACCCCAATGTCACAGAACACTATGATATTAGCTATGGCTAATCTCAAATGATTGTTAAACTGGGAGGGAGAATCCTCCCCGTCCCTGGTCCATGTAAACTGATAAGCGGACAGGGGGCTTCATTCTAAGTAGGTGTCACTTAAGTCACCCCCACCCCACCCCTTTCCTCATCAGACCACCTTCTTCTCTTCGCCTTCCTCGATAGGCCGTACTGTGGATGTTTTAGCTCGGGAATTCCCGGTCGTCTCGGTGCATTTCAGGTGCATTTTCAATCTTTGACGTCCATGAATAGATCAATGATTTATAGAACCATATATTTATATAACTGTAGATTTATAGAAACACGGATTCATAGAACCATAGATTTATAGAAACACAGATTTATAGAATCATAGATTTATAGAAACATACATTTATAGAAACATACATTTATAGAAACATCTATTTATAGAACCATAGATTTATAGAAACATACATTTTTAGAACCATGGATGTATAGAAACATACATTTATAGAACCATAGATTTATAGAACCATAGATTTATAGAACCACAGATTTATAGAAACATAGATTTATAGATCCATATATTTTTAGAATCACAGATTTATAGAAACATAGATTTATAGATCCATATATTTATACCATCACAGATTTATAGAACCATTTCTGTGACCACGGCATACGAGGGGATGTGCCCAGCCGCCATTACTTTACCCCAACTAGTGTCAGGTGCCCATCAGAGCTGGGTAGACTGAAGGGCACCCTCAAGTCCCGGGAAAAAAATCCTAGCCTGCAGCAGATTTGTACCTATGTACTATGTGGCAAAATAAATATTGTTCATTGTTCATATTGTTCATTGATACCCAAAATCTTCGGATCGCCAGTCGAACGCGCTGCAAAGATAACCGCTGTAAAAAACAAAAACTAGCTTAAGCTGATAAAAGAAACCATCTTACGGAGAATAAATGCGTCACACAAAACGTCATAATAGTATTATGTGTACAGGCTCGTAAGAGATAACATTAAATTAAGTAGAGGAGTTTCACCCCCCCCCCTTGAGCTCTGACGTCACACGTGTAGAAATGTTCAGATTAAACGTGTGGGTGTGTGTGTGTGACTGGTGGGGTGTAATTAAATTTATAAGTGACGTCACATGCTGGAATAATCTAAACCTTAGTTGTCTATCAACCTCGCATCCCACACACTCCCCGCTCCTAAGTGACAAAAGAGACGCACAGTAAAAAGGGCGGGGGGGGGGGGGGGTGGGGGGGGTGACTGTGGCGTGAGTGGGAGTCAGTCTATTTACAATGCCAGACTTATCATATGCTAGAGACGTCGCTTCTATACAGTATAGCAGGGTTCGGCAACTTAAGGCACGCGTGCCAGAGCGATTTTCAATGGCACACAAGAGACCTCCAAGGGGTGGGTGTTTTTTATGAAAAAAAAAAAATTTCTGGTTCTGAATGAGGAGAATTGATTGTTGAAGCCGATGTTTCTGAATGACATAGCGACACATTTCAGTGAGATGAACGCATTTACAAGGACGGGGTCAAGCAGCATTTGAACTGTTAAACCACTGGAATAGATGTGCATGTATCTTGAGTGAAATCAATTTCAAAACATTTAACTGCATGTATTTTACTTTATAAAGGCATATATAAAGATAGATGGTTGGGCTTTTTCAGAAGTACATTGAAGCACTCAAAGCGGAGTTTTCTAAACGCTGATTTCGAATTCATGGACTCATTTTACATCTCCCCTTCAAGCCTAACTGCCTTGATCTTACTACAACCTTCACATAATATGTAGATGTTGCTTTTTAAATGGAGGGATATAGAGCGTTCTCAGTGGGCGGAGCTTAATTTTTTTGTGTAAATTTAGTAACGTATTTGTGTAAATATAGAACCCACTTGAGGTACAAACGTAACGTGGTGAAGATGTTCTTCATCATGTTAAATTCACATCTGAATATTGGCTATCCAACTCACAAATTAGGAGGTAAATAGTCGTATATAATCTTCCTAGTCCAAGAGAAAGCCTGACATGGTATTTTTTCAACGATTTTCAACATTTTACGCCCATTTGATTATCTACCTATCCGACCGGTAAGTGTTGCAATTGAATTGATTTTATTGATATTATAATTAGGCCTAAAAATTAATACAGCGGCCATCTTTGTTTGCACACCACTACTACGCAAAGTAAACACAAATCACGTGCTTTTTGTCACGTGATTGCAAACGCCCTATTGGCGAGTTTAAAACGCAACCAGTTAAATGGAATGAAAACAATGGGCATCGAAATATGCCAAGTTGCGGAAAAATCTGGAAGCTGGTTAAGAATGTCATCTGCTATTCTCAACTACCAGTCATTTCCTCTACTTTCCGCTTTTTGTTCACCGTAGGCCTACACATGTGTACAGTATTTACATCACATGAAAGCTGTGTTAAGCATTCAAAGAGGTCACTTACACTTCACTATTCAGAAACGACTAAATATATAGGCCCTAAATCCATCCACCATTATAAATTAGCGAAGAGCATTCAAGACAAGGCGGTCATTAATTGATACAGGCTGATTACATATAAAAGAGTTTTTATGCTCATCTTCCATAATAAAACATAAATATAAGTAGTTCTAAAACAAAATTTGTTTTTATTAACTTAATAAATATAAGAGACTTTTTAATAGCATTATATTGTGCAATTGTTGCAATTAAAAAGATGCATTCCTTAAGGATGGACAAACAATTAATGCAGGGAATGTTTATTTATAACTGTTTAACGAAAATTAATTTATACCACTAATAATTGATCTTGTAACGAATACAATAGTAGTGGGTTTATATAAAGAAATTAATTAGTCGGTGATATTTGTTTTATTACAAAACATACATGTTTGGCATCACTATTGAATCACATTTAGAAACTTTTATTTTAATTAAAGGGAGATAATTAACCCTTTTTTCCGCTAATATTTCTAATAATATTCAGTTGTTATTGTTATTTTGTTGTTATGTTTTAAATAAAGTCCAAATGGCTTACAACTTATAACTTAATAATATCCAAACTGAAATAATGTAGTTGAAAATTATATAAATAGTATATGACTAAGAAGTTATATGCATATTTTTCAAACATTACATTAACTACCCAGTTTGTATGATTACTACCTATCAATTCCGCTCAACGATATTATCTATCAGTACCCATTACTGTAAAACATATAAATAAAATCTCAGTTAAACTGAGAACAAAATAAAATCAATATTATCAGTTGCTAGATCCTATTCTTGACAAATATATGATAATGTTTACAAAATAGTTACCATAAATGCGAAATTTTGGTATTAAATTTGGAATAAATGCAAATAATAAAAGGGATGATAATCACAAATACGTTAATATTTTTTTATTATAAATAAAACGCTTTAACGATTTTCTCTATATATTTCCTTTGCTTTTGGCCTTGGTCTTGCTGCGGAGTTAAATTAATTCTTATAAAAAAAACAAAAAACAAGTTTAAAAGAGCAAGTTGACTTTTAGGCTGTTGGCACTCTGAATGATTTAGAAATCCTAGTTTGGCACACTGTTGGCAAAAGGTAGCCGACCCCTACAGTATAGTCTTTCTTCCTACGCGTATACAAGGCTTACTAACGTCTCTTGTTCTTACTTTCTGATTCGGTTCTATTTTTGCCTGACTTGTACTGCTAACCCATTCGTATACCAGAATGCCAGCTCGTGTATAAGAAAATTTAAACTAAAGAGAATTCGGGTCGTTACATATAAGAGAAGTGAGCTCTCCGTTTCCCTAGCATCACAGACTCTCACCTCCCTTTACAAATTTAAAAATGGAGGGGGGGGGGAATAGAGCTACCGAACGTGCAATCTCGTTTTGAAATGACTCCGGATATGTCCTTTTTTTTTTGTCTACAAATAAAACAAAATGTCTGCCGTGTACATAGAGACGTTTCTTGTGCAAATGTTAAAGCTATATTTATAAAGACGAAGCTTCTACAGTGAAAACGAATTTTGTTGTAAAGTCTCTGTGTGTGATTACATTAGTAATTCCTTAAAGTGCAAAATAAATATTGAAAATATGTGTAATATATGGCAGCCATTTTGTTTTGTATGTAAACATGTATATTGTTGTATATTCAGGAGAGACCAACATGTCTTTTTTCTTATCGTTTTTGCCGTTTTCTCTATTACACTCCCTTTCTCTCTCTTTCTCTTACTATCAATCATGTGTCCCTCTCCTAAACTTCAACTCTATTTCACCCTTTCAAAATGCAACACCCTTAGGCCTACTCTTCTACCAATGTTTCTTTCTCTCTCTTTTACACATCCTCTCCCTCTTTTGATATCTCTTACACTCACTCTTACACCCTCTCTACCTCTTTTGCTATTGCTTACATTCCCTCTCCCTATTTCTCTTTCTCCCTTACGCTCCCTCTTTTCTCTCTCTCTCTCTCTCTCTTACACTCTTCCTCTTATATTCCCTATCCCTCTTTCTCTCTTATACACTTCCGTTCTCCCTCTCTCTCTCTCTCTTTCTGTCACACTCTTCCATCTCTGTCCTTTACTCATCATCTTCTTTCTCCCTCTCTCTCTCTCTCTTTCTGTCACACTCTTCCATCTCTGTCCTTTACTCATCATCTTCTTTCTCCCTCTCTCTCTCTCTCTTTCTGTCACACTCTTCCATCTCTGTCCTTTACTCATCATCTTCTTTCTCCCTCTCTCTCTCTCTCTTTCTGTCACACTCTTCCATCTCTGTCCTTTACTCATCATCTTCTTTCTCCCTCTCTCTCTCTCTCTTTCTGTCACACTCTTCCATCTCTGTCCTTTACTCATCATCTTCTTTCTCCCTCTCTCTCTCTCTCTTTCTGTCACACTCTTCCATCTCTGTCCTTTACTCATCATCTTCTTTCTCCCTCTCTCTCTCTCTCTTTCTGTCACACTCTTCCATCTCTGTCCTTTACTCATCATCTTCTTTCTCCCTCTCTCTCTCTCTCTTTCTGTCACACTCTTCCATCTCTGTCCTTTACTCATCATCTTCTTTCTCCCTCTCTCTCTCTCTCTTTCTGTCACACTCTTCCATCTCTGTCCTTTACTCATCATCTTCTTTCTCCCTCTCTCTCTCTCTCTTTCTGTCACACTCTTCCATCTCTGTCCTTTACTCATCATCTTCTTTCTCCCTCTCTCTCTCTCTCTTTCTGTCACACTCTTCCATCTCTGTCCTTTACTCATCATCTTCTTTCTCCCTCTCTCTCTCTCTCTTTCTGTCACACTCTTCCATCTCTGTCCTTTACTCATCATCTTCTTTCTCCCTCTCTCTCTCTCTCTTTCTGTCACACTCTTCCATCTCTGTCCTTTACTCATCATCTTCTTTCTCCCTCTCTCTCTCTCTCTTTCTGTCACACTCTTCCATCTCTGTCCTTTACTCATCATCTTCTTTCTCCCTCTCTCTCTCTCTCTTTCTGTCACACTCTTCCATCTCTGTCCTTTACTCATCATCTTCTTTCTCCCTCTCTCTCTCTCTCTTTCTGTCACACTCTTCCATCTCTGTCCTTTACTCATCATCTTCTTTCTCCCTCTCTCTCTCTCTCTTTCTGTCACACTCTTCCATCTCTGTCCTTTACTCATCATCTTCTTTCTCCCTCTCTCTCTCTCTCTTTCTGTCACACTCTTCCATCTCTGTCCTTTACTCATCATCTTCTTTCTCCCTCTCTCTCTCTCTCTTTCTGTCACACTCTTCCATCTCTGTCCTTTACTCATCATCTTCTTTCTCCCTCTCTCTCTCTCTCTTTCTGTCACACTCTTCCATCTCTGTCCTTTACTCATCATCTTCTTTCTCCCTCTCTCTCTCTCTCTTTCTGTCACACTCTTCCATCTCTGTCCTTTACTCATCATCTTCTTTCTCCCTCTCTCTCTCTCTCTTTCTGTCACACTCTTCCATCTCTGTCCTTTACTCATCATCTTCTTTCTCCCTCTCTCTCTCTCTCTTTCTGTCACACTCTTCCATCTCTGTCCTTTACTCATCATCTTCTTTCTCCCTCTCTCTCTCTCTCTTTCTGTCACACTCTTCCATCTCTGTCCTTTACTCATCATCTTCTTTCTCCCTCTCTCTCTCTCTCTTTCTGTCACACTCTTCCATCTCTGTCCTTTACTCATCATCTTCTTTCTCCCTCTCTCTCTCTCTCTTTCTGTCACACTCTTCCATCTCTGTCCTTTACTCATCATCTTCTTTCTCCCTCTCTCTCTCTCTCTTTCTGTCATACTCTTCCATCTCTGTCCTTTACTCATCATCTTCTTTCTCCCTCTCTCTCTCTCTCTTTCTGTCACACTCTTCCATCTCTGTCCTTTACTCATCATCTTCTTTCTCCCTCTCTCTCTCTCTCTTTCTGTCACACTCTTCCATCTCTGTCCTTTACTCATCATCTTCTTTCTCCCTCTCTCTCTCTCTCTCTTTCTGTCACACTCTTCCATCTCTGTCCTTTACTCATCATCTTCTTTCTCCCTCTCTCTCTCTCTCTTTCTGTCACACTCTTCCATCTCTGTCCTTTACTCATCATCTTCTTTCTCCCTCTCTCTCTCTCTCTTTCTGTCACACTCTTCCATCTCTGTCCTTTACTCATCATCTTCTTTCTCCCTCTCTCTCTCTCTCTTTCTGTCACACTCTTCCATCTCTGTCCTTTACTCATCATCTTCTTTCTCCCTCTCTCTCTCTCTCTTTCTGTCACACTCTTCCATCTCTGTCCTTTACTCATCATCTTCTTTCTCCCTCTCTCTCTCTCTCTTTCTGTCACACTCTTCCATCTCTGTCCTTTACTCATCATCTTCTTTCTCCCTCTCTCTCTCTCTCTTTCTGTCACACTCTTCCATCTCTGTCCTTTACTCATCATCTTCTTTCTCCCTCTCTCTCTCTTACATTCTCTTTTTTATTTCCTCTCTCTAATTTTTACCTTCCGTCTCTTTCAAGACCGAATAACACCCGCCACCCCCAAACCCCATCTCCCGCGGCCTTCCCCATTTAAGAAACACCTCCACCCCACAACATTCATAGGCGAAAAAAAAAACACGAAATACAAAAAGAAAAATAATAATAATAATATTGGCACATGCACACTCCCCCCCCCCCTCTCTCACCTTCCCTCCATCGTGAGTGCAAACTCCGCTGTCTTCTATTGTGTTTGAGGGATGATGAGCAAATACATTCCATTACGGACAGAGAGAGACAGAGAGAGAGAGAGAGGGAGAGAGAGAGTCTAGTCTATAAGGAACATGTGGGCTTTGGTTGATGGCATAAGCTATCATGGGAGGCGAGCCTATCCCCCCCCCCTCTAAAAGATATTGCCAATTACTTAAACGTATTGGACTCACGCCCCTGCAATGTAGACCACTAGTTGCTGTTGGCTTTTTAGAATTGAAACATTATCCGGAATACTTCTCGGAATGTTCCGTTAAAAATGTCCCGTAACACATAATTTGAAACATTATCCGGAACACTTCTCGGAATGTTCCGTTAAAAATGTCCCGTAACACATAATTTGAAACATTATCCGGAACACTTCTCGGAATGTTCCGTTAAAAATGTCCCGTAACACATAATTTGAAACATTATCCGGAACACTTCTCGGAATGTTCCGTTAAAAATGTCCCGTAACACATAATTTGAAACATTATCCGGAACACTTCTCGGAATGTTCCATTAAAAATGTCCCGTAACACATAATTTCACTAATTCTCTCGACTAACATAAAAATATATTTTATTTTGCTGATTGATCCGTTCCTTGTGTCTTTCTATTTTGAGATTTCGATGAGTGGGGTAGGGGCAAAAGGGACCGGAAGTGGGGAGGCTTTCTGTAGTCAGAATGTAACTCCACCCCTACATATTATATTTATCTAAGATAATGCTTGACGAGCCTTTCTGGCTCTTACGTTCAGGTGTGGATCAAACGGACACACCAAGATCCTGTCAGAGTCTATCCACCCCCGCGGCACGCAGTACATGCACGACACTTCTCTCTCCCCCAACTGCGGAATTATGTCGCCCCGGTAGCGCAAATGTCAGAGTATATAGGGCCTGGATATCCAGGCACCAGGCCGGGGTTGGGACGGACGCGTACTCTTAATGGGAGCGTATCAGTGGTTTTCACACTTCGCCAGCGTTTAGGGCCCATGGGGACAGAAATCTTCCCGCGTGACAAGCGGGGATACTTTACCACTACACTACTGAGGAAGATATCCACCCCCTACCAACTCCATTCAGCAGTATATTAGTTCGTTCCTGTCGTTTGGGCGCCCATGCTCCCCCAACACCCTTCTCCCCAACCACCTTACGTCCTTAGCCCAACCAAAAAAGGACCTACATTCAGTCCCAAAGGCCAAGCTATTCCCTCAAACTAGCCCCCCCCCCCCCACCCCTTTGCCCCCCCCCCTCCAACTTTACACCACCACTAACACCAATTCATCATAAGTTTTGCTTGTTCTAATATAATCCTCAAAATGAATGACGCCAGTGTGCATATCCATCATTGGATGAAGAAAAAAAAAGGAGGAGGAGGGGGGGGGGGGTCAACCAAACCCAGCAGACGACTCAATAATGCGCCTTGAGCTTGCTTAGCATTACGTACTAATCCCCCCTCCGCCCCCACCCTCTATCCTCTCCCCAACCGTTCCATCAAACTACCCCAGTGAGTTTAGATCATTGGAAAAAAAATAATTTTCTTCACACAAAAAAAATATAATAAAATACGAGGGATAACTCTTTCTGAACAAACAAGGATTTCTAATTATCTACCCCTTGTTGGACTTTTACAAAAACAACTACAAAAATAAAAACTTGACGGGAGTAAAAAGCAACAACAAAAAAAACACAAAAAGAACGAAAGAAAATGAAAACACAATAAAGCGAAACGGTCCCCGAAAGAAGGAAACGTTGTGCGTTATGACGAAGTTGTGAAGTCGTAACTCGGGTGGCGCCATTTTGATGGATTTTGTCAGTCTGTCATGTTCACACTTAGAGATGTGTAGGTAACTCTTTTAGTTTTTTTTTTGGTTTAGAAGGGGAAGTTACTCTTGCTGTAGTTGTTTAGTTGTTCTGTATTTAGTCACGCGAATCGTTTTTTTTTTTGTTCTCTCCCTTTCTTGTGACGGTTTAGCGCGTGCATGATGGGAAATGGGATTGTGGTTAGGGTGAGGGTTAGATTGGTAGATTGGGGTGGGGGGAGGGGGTTGGGTCGCGGTTACCAGGTAAAGATCTTAATATGTGTGTGTCACCCAGTTGATTGAAATGCTGTGGACTTAATAGAACTATGGCTACAGGAAAAAAAATATAACTGAATGAAAACGTGACTTCTAGAAAATATAACTTTCTGAAAAAAATGACAGAAAGTTCTGAAAATATGACTTAAAGAAAACATGAAAATATGACTTAATGAAAACGTGACTTCTAGAAAATATAACTTTCTGAAAATATGACAGAAAGTTCTGAAAATATGACTTAAAGAAAACATGAAAATATGACTTAACGAAAATGTAACTTATAGAATAAATATGACTTAAAGGAACTATAGCTTAATGGAAATATGGTTTAGTGACTTAGTGAGTAATAATATGACATAATGAAATACTGGTTTCATAAAACTATGTCTTTAATAGAACAAATAATATAGCCTATACAATTTTTTTTTGAAACAATGGAATGTGACCTAATTGTGAATGTGACCTAATTGTGAATGTGTCATAATTAAAACTATTCATTTAAATAAGTAAATAGTAAAGTACCCTTCGGACTATATTGACCATAAGGCCGGTGAAGCAGCGTTCACCAGATTCAGTGGCCAAGAAATACGAAGGGATGTGTTGCCTGCTCTATGCCCAGCCGCCTTTACTTTACCTTAACTAAGGTCCGGTGTACAGAGGTCCAGAGATGTGTAGACTCAGGGGCACCTTCGAGCCCAGGGAAGAAAATCTTAGCCTTCACCAGGATTCGAACCCAGGACCTTCGGTACGCCATTCGAACGTTCTGTATTCCACTGCGCCCCGTAAAAAAATATATAAAAAATATTACGGCCATAGTTTTTTAAACTACAATTTTTCGGATATGACAAAACAAGATATTGCTGCGGCACTGGCCTCATGTACATTTTAGGATTTACCGGTAAAGAATGGATTTATGAAACTTGGAGAGTTTAAATGTTTTGAACTTTAATTTATTTTATTTCAAGTGTAAACTAACATAATTTACTTTTTTTTTTTATGTCTTATTAAATATCTAATTAGCTGTTTAAAAATGTTATTCTGATATTTGGAGCTATAATAATTGTTACCAGCTCCGAGTAAATGATGCCTTGGCCCCACGGCTCCGACGCCGCTCCACAAGTCCAAAGCAGCGCGAACACGGATCCCTAACTCTGGGTATAAACCAAGAAATGCATTCGTGTGGTAATCGTATGCAATTGTATGCACACACACAAAAACACACAAAAACACACAAAAACACACAAAAACACACAAAAACACACAAAAACACACAAAAACACAAAAAAAAAAACGTACGTATTTTGGCTTGGCAGGCAATAAGTTAAACGGACCTTCAGACGATGTCTGTTTGTTCGTTTGTGGGAAGGATGTGTGTATGTGTAGATCTATATGTGCGTATGTGTGTGTCTGTGTATGTGTGTGCATGTGTTTGTGTGTGTGTGTGTGTGTGACCGGTTGGACTGGGTGGTGGATCAACATACACAAATGTACAAATCTGCAAACTAGCTAAACATCGGACGAACTCATTAGAAAACACATTTGAATGATAATATTGAGCGAATTCAGTGGTTCTTAACCTTTTGAAGTCGGGGAGCACCGGTTAAGAACCACTGAGCTAATTACTTGAAATTTGTGTTTAATATTTTGCAAAAATGATTTTTTTGTTTTTTTAGCATTTGGATACTAAATACACGCATTAAAATAGTTTGCGCGATTGACACAGAAACATGTTCAATTGGTCTTTAAGAGATAAAAGCTGCATTTAGGTATCGCCCAAACTTTAGATCGGGACTAAAATTAGTCGTATCGATATCGCAGAACTACATGTCACACAATAGCCTTTTGGGAATGGAGAGAAACGGAACTTGGTATCGATGCACCTCTGTTGTCGCGAAAGGTATCGAACTGTTCATGAAACGAGTTACAAAAATACTCTAATAAGAAGGACCGCTTGCTTTAATATTTCTGCTATTTGATGACTCGAATGATTTCTTTTCGGAATTCCCGATTCCCTTTTGTACTGTACACATCCGCTTTTTTTTTTTAATCGCTGTGATTTTCTCAAAGAGACTTCAATATTAAAATCGAAAGTTGTAAACAGCGGAAACATTCAGGCAAACGTAGGAGCGTATACAAGTCATTTAAGACAGCGTTATTGTAAAACATTGGATTGCGCACGTAAAAACGACATATAAGATCTAAAAATAGAGCAAACGGTCCATCTTATTATAGTCTTTGGTTTACATCATAATCCTGCTCGGAGAAAGCAATTTTAAAAAAAGGGCGGGGGGGGGGGGGTGGGGTCAGGTGAAGTAAACAAATGTTTACACATAGGCTAGTAGTTTAGAGAGTGTGAAAAAAATCGGGAGTTCTACTCATTTCATTTCTCCTCCTCTCTTGATTAACGATCGGGGCAAGGCGGTAGCTCGTTCGGTTGGTGTAGCCCTACCGAAGGTTCTGGGTTCGAATCCTGGTGAACGTTAGGATTTGTTATCGGATCTGGAGGGTGTCCTTGAGTCTACCCAGCTCTGATGGGTACCTGATTTAATTTGGGGGGTAAAGTAAACGCGGGCTGGGCATTGTACTGGCCCCAAATTCCCCTAGTATACCATAGGCCACAGAAACTGGTGAACGCTGCTACACCGGCCCCCATGGATCAATCTGGCCCGACCAAATACTTTACCTACTTACTTTACTTAGAGAGTATAGGTAAAGAGGAGTACAATTCACTTTGTCTCGCCTCTCGTGGTTAAAGAATAAAGAGTAACCTCTTTTAAATGTTACTTTTAGATTTAGTAATGGTATGACGTTCAATAACAAGATCACACTGACACGGTCTGTTTTCCCCATAAGATGCATTTAAGTAGGCCTACCTAGTTAAACCAAAAACTATAATAAGATGGACCGCTTGCTCTATTTTTAGAGCTTATATTATGTTCTTTTCTTCCGTGCGCATCAAATAACGCTGTCTTAAATTACTTCTACGCTCCTACGATTGCAGGTTTCCGCTGTAGATCTATACAATTATCGATTTCCATTTTAATTTTTCATTGAGGAAATCTTAGCGATTGAATTAAACGGAAGTGTACAGTGAAAATGGGAATCGGAAATTCCGAAAAGAAGTCATTCGAGTCATCAAATAGCAGAAATATTAAATCAAGCGGTCCATCTTATTAGAATCTTTGGTTAAACCATAGACTATAATATACATGGACCGCTTGCTTTAGTTTTTTATGCTATTATCTTCTGTTTTTTGCAATTCCCGATTTTAAATGAAGTAATTGTAATACAAGTTCCGTTTTATTAAATCGCATTTTTTTCGACTTTAAATGAATACTTGTAGGCCTATTAATATATCATTGACTATAATAAGATGGACCGCCTGCTCTATTTTTAGAGCTTTTTTTCTTTTTTCCGTGCGCACACCACACTGATCTATAAATGTTTCAGCTCTGTACTACTTTCGATTTTAATTTTTCATTGAGAAAATCACGGAACTTGTATATCAATAACTTTATTTCCGGTGTGGCAATTACGTTATTTAGAATCGGGAATTCCGATCATCAGTGTTTCAAGTCATCATATAGCAGAAATACCATAGACTATAATATACACCGAACATGAGTCTAACAGATAAACTCCATACTTCTTCAATAAGTAATTATTTAATTTGAAAATTTACCTCCAGTATGCCTTTCAATTCATCAACAAAAACTTCCTCATCCATAGCGTCCATATCTTAGTCATAGATTGACGCACAAAATTTCTAAAAAAAAATGGTGCGATTCAATAAAATGGAAATTGTATTACAATTACTTCATTTAGAATCGGGAATTCCGAAATAAGCAGTCTTTCGAGTCATCATATAGCATAAAAACTAAAGCAAGCGGTCCATGTATATTATAGTCTATGGTTAAACCTACAGCATCGGTCACCCAGTTTCGGTGAGTAGCCTACCTAATAGTAGTTGGGAAATTAACAAGTCAGCTGGGCAGTGTGGTGG
The DNA here is from genome assembly GCA_949126835.1 of Anisus vortex. Taxonomy (NCBI): domain Eukaryota; kingdom Metazoa; phylum Mollusca; class Gastropoda; family Planorbidae; genus Anisus; species Anisus vortex. The sequence goes on from OX421504.1 coordinate 27,193,696, forward strand.
CCACACATCCCACCTTGTATGCCTGGGCCACAGAAAACTTGCGAACGCTGCTTCATTTGCCCTATGGATCTGAGAAGGATACTAAACTTAAGGTATCAAATAAAAAAGTGGCACCAAAGAAATTTCCAATATCTTTTATTTACCATGGTCATGGTTTATGCAATACGCTTACTGCAGCTGAACACGGATCCACGAATAAGGGCACGCACTATTAAATGACAAAAACAAACCTATTACTAGAGTTTGCAACTGTTTGAAAAATGTGAACACCTTTCGTATAGGCTCTATACGCCTATAGCAGAGTAATAGTAGATTCTCTAGACCCTATAGCAACAATAATTGGTTTCTATGTTGCTATATTCTAGTCTATAGACTAAGTTTTTTCTTAGTGCTACTATGCGAAAGGCTGAATAAAATGTAGGCCTACTTTATGGTTTAATGCTGTTTATGTGTACACGCAAACCGTTTTAGGGCATAGGGCCTCTAAGGGTGTAAATCCGGCCCTGCAATAAATAAAATAAAACTCATGTACTAATGAAGAAAACGGTCTTTTGAAAAAATTGGACCAGTAAAGAATGGTCGAGATATTTGTATCTTAATTCTTCACTGTCCTGTTGCTGTCTTTTAGGGAGAAAAGGGGGGGGGGGGCAAGGGGCCATCAGGCGCATCCTGATAAAAATAATATGCTTCGATCGCAAGTAGTACACACAGACGACACAGAGAGAGAGAATCGGTAAGAGTGACCCGCCATTGCTTCGATGTGCCTCTGTTTCTCTCCCCCCTGCCCTGGCTTTAGACCTAGCAGAAGTGGAGACAAAACCCTTACAGGCTCGGTTAGAAGCCAAGACACTGTGAAATGTCATCTTCCTGACCCCGCCCACTCTGTCTGCGTGTGTGTTATTATAATATACATGATCTACTTTGCTAAATCTTTAGTACATAGTTTTCTCATGTAGGAGGAACTAAAGACTAAAGCCTTTGCGCTCATTTCAGTCCATAAAAGCTTTCTAAACAATACAAACATTTTAATTATCTTTTCAGCCATGTATCGGCCTGAACTAAATATTTATTTAAGAGGACCCCGTGCATTCTCTTTACCCACGTTCACATAAATTTGAACAAGGATTAGCAGCTTGTGACACGAGACCGCGCTTTGATTGACAGGGGGGTAGCCCCGCCCCTTTTCCATTGTTCGAGATCTCGTAGCTTGCGTTTCACGCGTCTTACCCTCGCGTCACTCAAACGGAAGGGAAGGGGGGCTGGGGAGGGCAGTGACACACGCGTTGCTTCAACTTTCGAGCCTCCCTCGTGTCTAAGAAAAAAAAAATGGAAGAATCAACCTCGCCTGGGTCACAGGTACGTACCGCGAGCGATCGACCAACCAGATCTGTGAAGTAGGCGGGGCAACTACCGAAAGTAAACCCCGCCTCTATCCGGAGAAAGAGAGTAGAAAGAAAAACAGTGTAAATAATTCAAGGAGCCGAAAGAAGAGAGAGAGAGAGAGAGGATTCGATGTCCTCAAGCAAAAGGCTGGTTAGAGTTTGCGACTCTGGGCCTACCCACGACTTTAAGACGCAGTGCTATGTGTAAACACGTACGACATTGAATGAGAGAAAGTGAAAGATAGAAAGATCGAAACAAACCAAAAAAAAAAAGATATCATTATTTTTTAATAGTAGTATTCGAATTGAAACGTACGGATTCGCTTTTATACGTTCGTTTTTGTTTGCAACAGTGATAGACGGAAGAAAGAAGTAAAAGAAGTGAATTCTTGGGAATATCTACATATATATAGGCTATATACGCGCGGAGTAAATAGCAAAGGTTGTTTTTTGAAGTGTGACTTACAACTATAGTCTTGTTAACTTAGCTAGTTTAAGCCCTCGGCGGCCAGCTCGTGTGTTGCAGTAATATTTCGTGTGTATGATATTTTATCTTTTTATAACTTCTCGTTGAAAGAAAAAAATATTTACTATTGTGTTTTAGCAGTAAGCCGAAGTGCATATCGTTGTTACGAACACGCTAGTTGTTGTAACCGGCTGTTGGCGTATATTCGCCCATAATTTATTCGCCCGTTTTCACGGCCTTGGATTTCGCGGTCTGTTTTTGTGTGTGTTTTCTACTTGATCAAAGGGATTTTTAAATACTTACCACACGATATATTTTCCAAACTTCCAGAGGTGGATACACGGATTGTCACAAACGTAAGGTAGGAACACACTTACAAATTCATAGCACTACATTGGATCAGTGGATTAAGTTTTAAGCTGCAAAGTTGTTTTTTTTATTGTTTGTTTGTTTTTTTATTCGAAAAAATTCATATTTTGGACATATTATTTTAAAATATATTTAATCCGTAGATAGGCCTACTATAGATTAGAGGATGAATGAATATAAGAGAGTTAAAAACATGTGTTGTTGTTTTTTCATTCCTCATGTAACGACTAGGCCTAATTCGACTTGATCATGCCGCGGACGGTATTTTCTGGGCAAGGAATTGGGGTTACCTGAACCAGTTAGGAATGTTGCTGTTGTGTTTAAATGTGATATTTTCTTTAAAAATAAAAAGGCTTGACTGGATATTATGGACAAGCGTAAGAAACAATAATCTTTTTATTTTCCTAGACTAGATATTAAAACTGTTAAAAAAATAGTTTAAAACTAAAACATGTAGGCCTATTAACTAAACTATCAGGGTTCATGGGGAATTGGGGAGAATTACTTCCAGTTTCGTTAAGTTTGGGAAAACTGACCAAGGCTTGGGAAAGTTTGTGAATTTTCACGAAATAGACAATAGCAAAGTAAAGAATATTTATTTTTAATATTTTACAAAGTGAATAAGTATGTGATTAAATTGTGGCGATCCATCAGGCTTTTGTTTTAACAATTTACTTGAAATAATTATTTCATGGGAAGGCTCCTTAAAATAAATTCTACAACTATTTTTCTGATAGCTTCGGACTAGATCATACACACACAATTAGACATTGATATATTTCACTTGTAGCGTTGTAAATTGGTTTGTAAATTCTATGTAAAAGTTTGAGCAAAAAAGCTGGAAATTTCAAAATGATTTTTAGAGTAAGAACTTTTTTCAATAGAATTTGTATCTCCCTTTTCATATTCTCTCTGCTTATAGTTGTCATAAACAGCCACATCTGGCTACATAAACACTAGAGGTCAGAATGGCAAAGATTAAAGAAGTAATAAAACATAAGGCAATAAATTCTAAGTTAGAAATACAACACAATAACATCTGTTACGATGCTCAGATAAACATAAGGACCAAAAACACTTTCCTTATGCGAGAACAAATGCATATAAAAGTAATCTTTCTTCCCGAAGGGCATCCGGGCAGGGAATGGGTTGCCCAAACAAACCAGTAACTTAATATCATTCAAAATACTAATACAAATGCAGTAGGCCTACTAGACTCAAACCGCGGCTGAGCGTAGGGCGCAATAATCTTCTTTAAAGAAGGAGCGTCTGTAATGTATAAGATAAGATAACAAAAACTCCTGAAGACAGTTCGTTATGTTATAAATTAATATGTTCTAGTCTAACACGATTGAAGACACACGCACAAGTATCACTGAAAGACCAAATTGTTAAAGCATCGAAAACAAGGTTCAATAATGAATGAATGTTAAAATGGCACAGTCGAGACTCGAACACATATAGCTTAACTGATCTCTTTATTCTGATGTTTTTCCACATTTCCTCGACCAGCTGTCTAGTTACATAGGGTAAGGTGCGACAATTCTAGACCCGGGGTAATTCCACCCACTTATAAGATACGGAACAATACGAATATGCTCTAAACTATAAGCACGTTTTAATTAATGTTTTTCATTGCCGACTTCCTACTTGTCTTTATTTCTATAGTTCCAATGTTGTTTCTAAACCCGGCTGCTCGATGCTGGAACATATTAAAATGTATTGCTTTTGTTTTTAAATATCTCTAGACGCTAACTGTGTCTAACGTGTTTAATTATTGTCATGTGTTCTTTTGTATCCGTGTGTTATCTAGCACACCACTAGGGTAATAAATATAGACAGATAATAATATATGAAACATTGTAAAGGCGGTCAATGTATGGATTTTTTTTTATGGCCCGGGGGGAGGGGGGCACTGTGCGATTTAACATCCATAGGTATATCATCAAGTTCTAATTTTATATTTATAGAGAGAAATAAATTTGTTTCTTAAATTTATATATAGTTTTGGATTTTAGATTCTGAAATTATAATTTGTATAGATCTAGACTTTGTATGGAAATAGGCCTATGTCTAGGTTTAGAAACTTTACATTTACTTAAAGTTTGGAAGGACAACAATATGTAGGGCCTAAAGATTTTTGAAAAAGGAATTTGTGTAGATTTTGAAATGGGAATTTGTGTAGATTTTGAAATGTTAATTTGTGTAAATTTTGAAATGTTAATTTGTGTAGATTTTGAAACGTTAATTTGTGTAGATTTTGAAATGGGAACAGGTGTAGATTTTGAAATGGGAATTGTGTAGATTTTGAAATGGGAATATGTGTAGATTTTGAAATGGGAATTGGTGTAGATTTTGAAATGGGAACTTGTGTAGATTTTGAAATGGAAATTTGTGTAGATTTTGAAATGTTAATTTGTGTAGATTTTGAAATGTTAATTTGTGTAGATTTTGAAATGTTAATTTGTGTAGATTTTGAAATGTTAATTTGTGTAGAATTTGAAATGTTAATTTGTGTAGATTTTGAAATGTTAATTTGTGTAGATTTTGAAATGTTAATTTGTGTAGATTTTGAAATGGGAATTTGTGTAGATTTTGAAATGTTAATTTGTGTAGATTTTGAAATGTTAATTTGTGTAGATTTTGAAATAGGAATTTGTGTATATTTTGAAATGGGAATTTTGGTTGCTTTTGAAATGGGAATTTTAGTAGATTTTGAAATGGGAATCTGTGTATATTTTGAAATGGGGATTTGTGTAGATTTTAAAATGGGAATTTGTGTAGATTTTGAAATGGGAATTTGTGTATATTTTGAAAAGGATATTAATGTAGACTTTGAAATGGGAATTAGTTTGCCTATAGATTATGACATGGACATTTGTAGATTTTGAAATGAGAATTTGCATACATTTTGAAACGGAGATATAGATTTTCAAATAAGACTTTGTATAAATATTTCCAAAAGGCTTTTCTAAATAACCTGGCTAGCGCCTACTGTATAGTTGAACAATTACACAGATATATTTTTGTCTCAAAGCGGTAGGCTAAGAAAAAAAAGAATCTATTTCTCTGTGTGCATATTTAGATAGACTCGGTTCTGTGCACCCACTCAGACTGTACTCAGACAGATCTAATCTTTAACTACGATTACTACGATATGCCAAATTTCTTAGCGAGAATTGTTCCCTTAGCCTTGGTGAAGATTTTTTTTTATATATTTCTACCAGATCTTTATTTTTAAGCCACAATACTTTACGAAGATCTTGTCATGGAACTTGTAGATCTAGACATATAATCTTTATTTTACCCATGGTGTGTGTGTGTGTGTTATCCCGGGAAAATAGCAATGAACAAAACGTTGCCACAAAATACATAAATCTTAGTACAATAAAGGCAGTCATAGTCAAAGTCATAACTGGATAATTTTAACACGAGTAAACAATATAGCCTGGAAAATAGCCCATTAGTGCAATACTCTATAGTAGCATAATGCATAGCACCGGTTCCTATAAATGCCCGGTCGCGACCATGTACCGGGTAACGAAATCAAAATGACCCGGTCTAATAAAATTATTCGATAAGTTCAAATATCTAGACCAGATTATGGGCAATACACTGGCTATTACAATTGGTAGGCCTACTAGCTACCAACATTAGTTGGGGTGAAGTAAAGGCGGCTGGGTATAGCGTATAGTGCTAGCCACACAATCTCCTAGTATGCCGTGATCACAGAAAATGGAGAACGCTGCTTCACCGGCTCCATGGATCAATTTGGCCCGACGGGATACTTTACTTTTATTTCACTGGCTATAGTAGACCTGAACCAAAATGGACATTGTGTAATATTGGAACATAATGTTAGCCACAGACCCCGACTATAGACATCCCAATATTATAACATAGGCCTCTATGTGTGTAAGTATGTGTGTAAATTCATATGTTAGGCTATATGTTAGTGGGTCGCGATATAGACGTATAATTATAACCGGGTCGCGGAGAAAAGAAAATTTCGGGAAACGCTGAAATAGGCCTATGCTGTATTCTAAGATTAAATTAATCAATGCAAGCTGAACTTTTTGTGAGGGCCTAGTGGTGATAATCTTTCAGAACCCGAACAAAAATGTCCATCTCTTATCTATACCTATACGCCTATATATAAAGTTGGAGGTTTGTGTCGATTTCGCTGCCCATTGGTCAATACCAAGACGCGTGACCTCATTGCCTTAAAACTTAAAGGCCTATTTTTGGGGGGATGCCTAGGTTCGATTCTCCTTAGAATATTTTTTATGGATTAAAAATATAGGCTAATTGTTCCCCGTGCAACGCCGGGCAATTTAGCTAGTTTGTATCTAATTTGTACAACTTCGCATTGCTCCCAACTATATTATACATTTATTAGATAATCCACTGCATCTATATTTTTTATACGCATTTAAAAAAAAAATTAAGTTTAAATTTCATTTTTAAACTAAATTTTTAGGAAACTGTTTGGTTTGCGCTGTCTTCTTAGACTAATCAAAATTTCATAATAAGTAAATGTTACTCGAGCAGCCCACCCCAGTTAGAGTTTCGGGGCCACGAGCTTTCAGACGCCCCCCTCTCCATCCTCATGGTTAATTCGGCTCTGAATATATCCAGCATAGTAGGCCAGTTGTTTATTTATGTATTTAATTATTATGAATGTAGTTTCAAAATTAGTATGTTTCCATTAGCGCAATAGTTAGGAAACAAATCCTAGCCTTCACCAGGAATCGAATCCAGGACCTTCGGTCCGCCAGCCGTACGTGCTGACGCTCGTCCGACATAGAACACAACTTACGCTTTTTTTATATATCTTTAAAATTCACATTATGAATGATAATAAAAAAAACTTTAAACGGGAAACGAAATAAAGAGCTGATTTGTCATAAAGTTGATTTGTCATAAAGCTGATTTGTCATAAAGCTGATTTGTCACAAAGTTGATTTGTCATAAAGCTGATTTGACATAAAGCTGATTTGTCACAAAGTTGATTTGTCATAAAGCAGATTTGTCATAAAGCTGATTTATCATAAAGCTGATTTGTCATAAAGTTGATTTGTCATAAAGCTGATTTGTCATAAAGCTGATTTGTTATAAAGTTGATTTGTCATAAAGCTGATTTGTCATAAAGCTGATTTGTCATTTAAAAGCTGATTTGTCATAAAGCTGATTTGTCATAAAGCTGATTTGTCATAAAGCTGATTTGTCATAAAGCTGATTTGTCATAAAGCTGATTTGTCATAAAGCTGATTTGTCATAAAGCTGATTACGGAACTATTCTTTCCTATTTTTAATATTGTACATTTTGTTTATTGTGTCAGGCAGCACATCTGTGGTTCATGAAACAATCATAAGCGGTGGCAAGAAAGTTAGGCTTATTTACAATTATAAAAAAAGAGGGGGGAGGGGACGCCCCTACCGTCATCCTACGCCCCTCGCTACTAAGTACAAGACCCCAACAACAACTGTCGCCCGCAATATTAGTTTTAAACAAAAAATGGAGGAGTTAGCTTATGGGAACTTATGACTTCTATCATTGAGAGGACCCCCCCCCCCCCCCGTTAATTTTAAAGCAAACAAAAAAATTGTGTAAATAGTTACACAGCTGTCATTGTGTCAACTTGCCCCCCGCCTCCACCCCAGCACACTTGAGTCAACTCACCCCTTCCCCACCCCTTAAACCCCCCCACACCCCACACACCCCACACACACACCCTACATCACCATAAATAATATTCAATATATTATATTTTTGCAATTGTTTGACACTATCGATCTATCAGCAACACGCATTTCTTCAGCAACAGACTAGACCTATATCATGTCACACACACATTTAAAACACTCTATCTCAACTCGACCCCCACCCCCCGCCCTTCCCTCTTCATAAACTAAATTGTATATATTATACCTATAAATAATGCATCTACAATAGTCTATGTAATATAGCTTTTTCTTCTGTTATATAAAAAATATAGTTTTGTGCATAGCTTTTTTTTTGTTCTTAACATAAGGCCTATATAATATTGCAGACCTGTGTAATATTGAAGGATTATTTATAATGATGGCCGGTATAATATTCCAGTTAGATAAATTATATACATATAATATATGTAGCCTACCAAGGCGTGTCTGGATTTGATAAATTTTTCCAACATGCGATTCATTTAAAAATTAAAACAAAAAACAGAAACAATAAATAAATTCAGCGCTAATAAAGTTCAAAAGATTACGCATTAGGACACTCACACGCACACTGGCGCACACTCACACACGAACGCAAAGACATACACAAACTATATTAAAACAACACCAACAGATAAAACTCTGTCAATGTTCCGATCTGATCATATCAATGTCAACTTAAAAAAAACTTATTTTTTGTTGCATAGATAAATTTTGTTTTGGTTTTTTAAAGTTTATGTTTATGATATGAAAATTTATGATATAAAGTTAAAACTGTGGACTATAGACTTACAATTTTTCGACTCTCTTTTCATTATAGTTTTTGTTGTTGTCTGTAAGCATTGTTCTCCACTATCAATCTTCTCATCATATTTTTGATAGACTTGCCGGTTGAAGTTATAATAACTCTGAAATTTTGGAACATAGGCCCTATGCCCAGTTGACAATACAACATTCTCTTCATTACTTTTAATTACTTAGCGTGTTATAGTTTATTGAACTATTTTAGTATAGAAATTCTTCTTATTATATTTAATAATAATAATAATGCTTAGATAGCGGATATGCCATTGAGGACAGTTAGGTAACAAACTCGTTCTTACGTCTATTTGCAATTCTGAACTCTATTGACTTTCAATCAACCTTGGAGGTGTTTTATATTTAGCTTCATATTTATGTCTGATTATTACTCATATATTTATACATATATAATCATTGTGATTATAATTCGAGATACACTTTTCAAGCTTCCCGCCGTACCCCCTCTCTATAAAGTCTCTCTACCACCCAAACCCCCTTCCCCAACCTCGGTTACTGATACGCATCTGTTGGTTCTGTGTGTGGATACTTTTAAACTTTGTGTGAGGGAGCCCTATTGTGCGGGAACCCTAGCGCGCGCAGTTGATCACTATCAAACATAGTGTAACAATGGCGGCCATTTAATATTTTACATACCAGTAGCTTTTCTTTCTCGCTATTGTCTCTTATCTACAAGCTATCCGCCATATATAATTCTGTCTGCAAGCTATCCGCCATATATAATTCTGTCTGCAAGCTATCCGCCATATATAATTCTGTCTACAAGCTATCCGCCATATATAATTCTGTCTGCTAGCTATCTGCCATATATAATTCTGTCTGCAAGCTATCCGCCATATATAATTCTGTCTGCAAGCTATCCGCCATATATAATTCTGTCTGCAAGCTATCCGCCATATATAATTCTTTCTGCAAGCCATCCGCCTTATATAATTCTGTCTGCAAGCTATCCGCCATATATAATTCTGTCTGCAAGCTATCCGCCATATATAATTCTGTCTGCAAGCTATCCGCCATTTATAATTCTGTCTGCAAGCTATCCGCCATTTATAATTCTATCTGCAAGCTATCCACCATATATAATTCTGTCTGCAAGCTCCATATATAGGCCCTAATTCTGTCGTTCTTCTATGCTAAGCGTTGTATATCTTTTTCCTCTATAGTTTCTATATTTCTATCTTTAACAAAACAATATATATTTTCATAAAATATTTGCGAATTCACTCGTACAACATAATTTAAACCTTTCTTTTTGCAAAGACTATAATAAGATTGACCGCTTGCTCTATCTTTTTTTAGAGCTTAAGTCTTGTGTTTTCCGTGCGCAGCCAATAACTATGTCCTAAGTACTAATCTTGCCTTTCAGACTTCAAATGTAGGCCCTATACGAATTTTGACTTTAATCTTAATTTGAGTTCTAATCTTATATATTACAGACGTTCTTTCTAGAAATGCATACTTCTACAATTCCACATGAAAAGCAGTGAAACGACGAAATTTAAAAATAAATCATTTCCTTTTACAAATGCACTATTAAAACTTTTTATTTGACCTCCAATATTCTTTTAAATTCTCCAACAATAACTGGCAACTGTGACAGCTATAGTTTATAGTGTTCCATTGATAAAATCATAGCGAATTACTTAACTGGAAGTCTATAAGTCCAAGTGTAAAATTCCGAAAAGAAGACATTCGAGTCATCAAATAGCAGAAATATTAAAGCAACACGTCCTTCTCATTAAAGTTTTTGAACTGGCGCAAACCGTAGTCACCAAAAGCCTGTGTTTTATTGTATATAGAAAACATATAAAACACTATAGGTCGAAATATATTATCTATGCTATATGTGTAGGTCCTGGGTTCGAATCCGGTGAAGGGTAGGAATTTTTCCCCGGGACTCGAGTATGTTCCTGAGTCTACCCAGCTCTGATGGGTACCTCCCTTTAGCTGGGGTAAAGTAAAGGCGGCTAGGAATTGTGCTGGTCACACATCCCCCTGTATGTCGTGGCCACAGAAACTAGTGAACGCTCCTTCGCCGGCCCTATGATCAATTTGGTCCTACGGGTACTTTACTATATATAAATATACAATATATCATGTAACAAGAATTTGATTATATTGCTATTTTAGATCATGCAATTATTGAACTTTTATTATATCCCACACTAGAAAATGTGAACATCGAATACCCCCTTTCCCCCCCCCCCCCATCCCCGGCCGCTTTATTTCCAACCGGAGACAGTTCTCACCACTGCAAGCGCAGCCAGCCATGTCCTGTTCACTTCAAGCCCTCTTACGCTAATTATTGATAAGCATGTCTTGAGTGTTGTTCAGGGAAGCTCTTCGAGATTTAACCAACCATTTCAACGATATCTGATTTCTTTACATCTCTATTTCGACACATTTTTTGTAATATGTATTTGAACCCTTGATATTTTATTTAATACCTCGTTTTATTTGTGTTTTATGGTTATGATAATGGTGTTTAATTTGTAGGCTACATAGCGAGTTCCTCCGTGCAATCGCATTTAGCGTTATCTTATATATTACAGACGCGCCTTCTATGCAGAAGCTTATTGCGTCATACGCCTTATTGCGTCATACGCCTTATTGCGTCACCGTGGCCGAGCGACAGCGCGAACGACTGGCGTACCTTAGTTCATAAGTTCGAATCCTGGATGTCCGTCGGGATACTACTTTTCACCAATTCTAGAGTTCTATTATCCACAAATGAATTTCCCATATATTTTTAGTTCGCAAAATATACCCGTGTGCTCTAAACTTTTCAACGCAGGGCCCAATTCTTGTATATCGCTTATAGTGTATACATTATACAACACAAACATTATCTATATCTAGGACTTGCTTTTGAATTCATACAAATATATTGATCTGTCTTTTACATTCAGTATACAATTTTCTTTTTATCTAATTACCATAACAATAATATTGCTATTTTCCCCCATTTTTTTACTTCGTCCAAAGAATAATAATATTATTAAAAGTAAACTATTGATTTTCTCTATTGTTATTGATAATTAATTATTATGAGTGCAAACTTACGTTCAATGTTGGAATAATAAAAGAAAATGAATGCTGGAATAAACGAACGTGTTGTCTTTAAGTGGGACAAGTTGTTTGTAGTGGTTTGGAGCGGAATTATTGTCTGTAATTGGAAGTAATGGTTTGACGTTAGCCTCGAATATAAATATGTAATAAGTTTTATGTAAGTACAGATTGGTATTATATAAATGTTAAGATCGCAAATATTCTTATATCTACAACTGTATATTTCTCTCTCTCTCTACCTCTCTCTCCTTCATACGTACATATTTATCTGTAAAATATAATGACATTATTTTCATTTTCTTCAGTGAATGCAAATAATTATATGTATAGTTATATGTGTCTGTGCATCCATTCGGTCAGTAAAGTTGAAATTTTAGGGTTAAGAGTTTAACGTTAAAGTTTAAAAGTTAAACATTACTTCAAAGTAAATCATGCCAAAATACTATGAGAAAAGAAGTAGTTCTAGGGCCGAGGAAGCAGCTTTCACCGGTTTACATAGTCACGGCAAACTATGGGATTGTGTGGCCATGGATACGCGTTAGATGCAATGATCTTCTGTATAGAAAGAGCGTATGTAATGTATAGATTGAAAACAAAAATTGTTTCAAAAGATTGCATGTACGACGTAACAATTTAAAATTGTTGTTCTTGTTGTTATGGAAGCTGTACTGTTTCTCTACCATGTAGCCTAGATAAGGGCGCCGGGGCGTTGGTAGAAAGGGTGTTTCGTGGAATGGAGGGTTGAAACTACGCAACTACTACTTACTAAAAGCGTAATTAATATTAGACATTGTAAAAACTTTTTGTTTAATATTGCGAAACTCTATAAAAAGAAATTGGTTTCGTGGATAATAAGACACTGAAATTATTTAATTAGTAATGACTGTCACGTCTCATCAAACGGATCACTACGAATTGTGACTGACAAACTGACACCTATAGGAAGACTTCTTTGACATCCCCCCCCCCCCCCCAACTTTCACCCATCAAACTCCCTTATTTCATTAAAAATCTATACGGCGCCCAGTTGTTTAATAATGAATTAGTTTACACATGCGGCAACCATCTCTAACTATATTATGTTTAGCTATTAATTTTGTACGCTGAAAACACTAATTGAAATATTCATTGAGAAAATCATAGAGAATTACTGAATAGGAAATCTAGAAGACCGCGTGCGATCGGGAATTCCGAAACCGAGTGTTGCAATCTATCAAGAAGCATAGACTACACAAGAGGTCTATCTTATTCAAGTCTTTGAACATACCAACAAGGCCTCAAAGTGAAATTATTATGTTCATTTGATTCTCCAATATTCACAAAATGTGTTCCATGGTATAATCTTAGATGTATATAACGTTGAAAATTATTTTTTTTAATTTAAATGCCTATATTACATAAACGAAATAACAATAAGTCCTTATCCTAGTTCAAGAAATGAATAGTTTTAGTCACGACAATCCCGATTTCAAATCCAAGATATAAGTAGATTAACGAAATTTTTTAAAACGTTATTTCCACAACTAGTCTAAATATCGAAAGTCAAACGGCAAATTATCACATTCTGCGAGAGTGCATTGTGTTGATCACGCATGTCTTATAGTTATCCGCACTATTATAAGAAACGACTCAATAGCGGCTGATTTAAAAACAAACAAAGAACGTCAGCAAATTGTTAATTTACCTCAAAATACAAGTTTAAAATATTTAAAACCGCATACAACTTTGAGTAGGGGGGAGGTGTTACCAAAAGCTTACGTCTAAAAAGAAAAGTCTCGACATGTCGTAACGATATACTCAGCTCTCACACTTTAAAAGCTCTCTACGCTTTTCGTGTCTAAATCTAAAATGGAAATACACTCTTGACTACATGTCAATGACTCCTATAGTCCAGTCTCCCTATTTTTGCAATTAATTAATAATATGTCACAATTCATGGGAGTTTTTGTCATTAAAGAAACAAAATATCTAGTTTTCTACACATTGGAATAATTGTAATATTAGGCCTATAAGTTTCAAGTTGAACTGCTCTTTCGTGACATTCGCCATTTTGTTTTTCATAGTTTGATAATTAGTCTTTAGTTTTAGTTTCGTACATTCTGAGTAGAGAGACACATTGGTGATTATTGTTTTATTATTAATTATTAATATTTTTATCTTCAAAGCGTGTGTTATTACCCTAGATATAGAATACATAGACCTCCAATGAAAGTCATTTAGCAGCATTGATTTTTGTGAGGATATTGACGTCTCTTCACTTCCGGTCGGGGACTTTAACTGATCTATATACGTCTAGATCAGCAGTGCCTATTTTATTATTGTATTACAATAATAATTGGAATTTGTTCATTAATATAACATGATAGAGATCAATATATTTTTTTAAAATAAGAATGAATAATTCATTTAACATAATTGAATATCTTTCTTATTTCTTAAAACGAAAATCCAATATGGTGAATCGGCGTCGGATTAAATCGTGTGGTTCTGTTCTGTCTTACACTGACCTACATATTCATATTTTCAACCATTTCCTATTTGATCTGACCAATGATATTTGAGTTGATTCATAAGCCTCACGTCCGCAACTTTTGGATAGTCGAATAAGCGATCTATTTATCTATGGTTGTTATCACCATTAAGAAAACATTAATTTCTGATTAGCGGCACATTTGTTTTTCAAAGTAGCCTAAATGTATCGCACGCGCGGCTAATTTAAAACAATTAAATGTATTATGTTTACGTTTAACACAAAGTTTAATTGCAAACAAATCTTTACAAAAATAATAAATGTACCATACTTAAAAATATTCATGTGACGATTTAGAGTTTTAATAACAAATTATTTATTAATAAAACTTTATTTGTATAGCACTGCCAACTAACAAATCGTAGTATATTTTATTTTCATGATATTATTTATATGTTTCGTTATTACACTGGAGGTTGTTGTCTCAAAACAAAGTCTTTGATTTGTATTCCAAGAGTATCGAATTCAAATCTTTAAAAAACCAGAATTAATTTTCTCGGCATAATTGGGCGTCTTATCAGTCTGAAAAAGAAACATTATTTTTAAATAAAAAGAACAAACACATTTTTGTCTACATAAAATGTTAACATATTTTTTCTTCAACTTAATAGAATTTTAAACACCGAAACCTTTAACATATACAGTCTAAACAAATCTTTTATATATACTGGGCATATTTTTGGTTCTAACTTTTCTCAAAACTGTTTCGATGTAACATAGAATCTAATTTACAAAAATTTTGTCATGCATTAAATGTTCAAAATATAATATGTTCAATGCATGGATGAAACTAGTTTGGGGGCCGTATTTCTGATTTGTATCACCGACTCGGGCATCTTAGCCCTCTGACAAATTCAAGATTGTCTCCCAAAGATTTATTTACTGCGTCATCCACTCGTTTCAATCAAGTAAACTAGAGAGTATATCAAAGACTATAAAAAGATGGACCGCTTGCTTTAATATTTCTGCTATTTTATGACTCGAATGACTTCTTTTTGGAATTCCCGATTTCTTTTTTGTACGTTTTGTACTGTGCACTTCCGTTTTATTTAATCGCTATGATTTTCTCACTGTAAATTTTAAAATTTAAATAGAAAGTTGTATACAGAGGAAACCTTTAATGCAATCGTAGGAGCGTTGAAGTCATTCTGGAAAAAAAAAGAACATTTAATTTTAGTTCTAAAAATATAGCAAAAGGTCCATTTTATTTTAGTCTTTGAGTATATATATATAAGCTTATAATTGTGGGTATCACATTGATTAATGTGAATAATAAATTTTCTACAAATAATTATTTTATTTGTTTTAGATATAGATATAAACTTTGTACAAAATTTAGATGTAGAAAGACAAGTTAGAAAAAACGGTTTCGCTAAAAAGAAATTAAACTAAAGTGGTAAAGGCAATTTTAAAGAGACGACAACAGAGACAATGGAGATGAATTTCGAATATTGGTTTGGATGGATTGATAAATAGATAAATCTAGTTGAATATAAAGAAAACTAGATAGATTGATGGAAATGATAGCTGATAAAAAGATAGCAGATAGGACAAAGTAATAATAATTGTCATTTCATATAGCGCTTCTATCCATGCTATTAAATTTAGCATGCTCAGTGCTCTGTTGGTGTGAATTGCAGTGGCAGATGTATTAGTATGTAAGGCACACGTCCACTAGCCAAAGAGAAAGGTCTTTAAGTTCTTTTTAATAGACTCTTGTGTCTCAGAGTAAGCGAAGATTTAGACAGAAATAATCTCGTACAATATATTGAACGCTTGTTATTTATATATTTTTACTACACATTTTTTTTACTTCAATACATTTTTACTCCATACATTTCGAATAAGAAACTAAACAGAATTGGAAGTAAACGGCAATATAGGCCAGTGGAACGAGGACAGGTCATGCTGCCAAACATTTGGATTTCTCTTTGATGGCATCTGGTAAAAAAAAAAGAACAACAGACAATTCCTTTAATAGCCAGACTGGTTGGAATAATAACAGAGCCATATAAACAGAAAAGTAACATTTTAGAATGCAGATAAACCAGAATCTGGCGAGAAGACCTTACACACACGCAAACTAGAGCCAACACATACTTACTGAATACACAGAGCCCATTGTGTAGAGACACAGAGAGAGAGAGAGAAAGACAGAGAGAGACAGAGAGAGACAGAGAGAGACGTTTGTTTTTAATGTTTCTGCTTTTTTCGCACTCTTGTTATCACCGTAGACATAGTTTCGAATTTCACCGCGGAATGTAGGCCTTAGACCAACGCCGTGAACTTGAAGTCGACATTGTACAGATATTTTATTTGTTGCTTTTTATAGTGTATGGTTGTGTCCACATCTGTAATGACAACAACTAAATATATATGTATATATATATATATATATATATATATATATATATATATATATATATATATATAGAGAGAGAGAGAGAGAGAGAGAGAGAGAGAGAGAGAGAGAAACAAAGAGAGAGTGGACGTTGAAGGGAGAGAAATAAATATGGTTGGGAATTTACACAAAAAGTTTGCTTATTAATTTAACGATCTACCAGAATTAAACGGCGTGCGTAAATTACCACGGGATTGTTGCTGCAGGACACTTGCGCTGTGCGAAAATCTAATAAATGAAAAAAAAACTAATGCTACAATTAGGATTTTTCCCTTTTGTGTGGGACGCATATTAGGTGTACTTGTTCTTTTTTACTTTTTTTTTTTAACAACGGGACGTGTGTTAGATTGCTGTAATCACTTTCCTTTAACACATATTATATGCCATATGCTATACCATTATATGTTTGCCTCGTTACTTTCAATATTTTGTATGAAAATGAACCATTCGTTTTAAAATATTCAAATATTAATAAATAATAACTTGATCGCCAAAGGATGCCACTTAATTTTCTCTCGTATTGTCCACCCATTTTTGTACTGTGGCCTTGTATGTTCACTTTATAGGTCAACAATTTTATTCCATATCAACTTTAGGCATACCTATTTAACGAAGTGTTAATCATATGCATTAAGTAAAGAAATTATTAATTTTCTTTTTCAAGAAGATCGTTCAGACTTATGGAATAATAGCCTAATAATATAAAAATAAGCGCATACTTTGAACATAATTGACAAACAAGGAAAGCATCCAGTCATATACTACAAGGAAGTATATAATGCTACTATGTGCTCGGTTTGATATTCATTGTGGTCCGAACTCAATATTAAACCGTTATAGTGTTACGCTAGCGTTATGATTTTCAATTTAAACAAAAATGTTTCGTGATATAGACAATTATAGAAACGGGACATCTGACCGGCCACAATGTGTCCTTACGGCAAGGCACCAGAGGTGCATCCACCCCCTCCCCACCCCCTTCACCCCCGGCCCCCATCTCTACTCTTCCAGAGTTTGTGTAAAATCAAGTCAACATAGAATCGGCTTGATGCTAATGCTCAACCACAACAAGCGAGGATCTCGCCGAGTGCACATATTCTCAGCACAAACAAATAAACATAGCGGAATCACCACGTACACAGAGATCTATAGACTCGCAGACACACACACACACACACACACATACAGGCGTAATATGGATGTATTTGTTTATTTATTTTTTAAAGAGATTGTTTGTTTGTTTGTTTTTTCTGTCTTGATGTGTTTGTGTTTGTGAGCGTTCATGGCGTATGTCAACGTTCGGTTTGGGGAGGAAAAGCCGATTACAGATGTTTGTGAGTAAATGTTGAGGCAGCAGAGTTAATCTGATAGAGAGATAGATAGATAGATAGACGGATATGTAGGCAGATAAAACGATAGATGACGGATCGATGAATAGACTGATAGACGGATAGACAGATAGACGTATAGATAAGACGATATTGAACTTGGTAAAAATACACAAAACATGTCTTTGGCCGCCGGCAGTAGTTAACTGAGGCGTTGCGGACGTTAGGACAGACGGACACTGCTATGAGATGTTGATATTTCCTAATGACAGTCCTATGCGTTCAACGGTTCGTCCCTGCGGCTGGGCCCCCAACACCAGTGGCCACGCGACCGGCCCGGACAATGGGGCACATTATCTACACTTTGCATTCGTCTGGGGGAGGACGCCCGTTGATTACTTTCGCCGGGACGGTGCTGATTATGAAGGACTTTTTTTGTGTGTCGTTTTGAAAGCGTGTCATCCTCTTTTTCGGAATACGGACAGTGTGGTTTTAGGTGTGAATAGGGAGTTGGGATGGAGGGGGTCAGGTGTTGGGATGCAGGGAGGGAGGGAGGAATGGGCTGCCTCATATGGCCCCAGGTAACAAGTGTTGTGGGGTGTTTGTGTGTGTGTGTGCCGTGTTTCCATGTTGTTGTCGTGTCCGAGGAGTGGGGACCCTGTTTAAGTGAGGGGGAGGGGTGTCATTGAAGGTGTCACCCACTTAAGAAAAAAATAGAGGGGGGGGGGCGTGGAGTAACCCATATGAATACATTCTGTCTGACACGCCAATAGACAAGTACCGTGGCCTTGACATTTGTTAATTACATCATTTTTCATTAGTTCGAAAGTGTGAATAACATTGCATATCTTTAGGTAAAAAAATATATAAATATATCAATATAAATATATTAGAACAAATATCATAATATTTACATTACAAATATAGTTCGACATCTATCAATTTAAATTCCTGTTCTTAATCATTAATTTATTTTTACAAAATCTATAAGTTACTTAAAATTCTAGTCTTGATACGATTTTCATAGATTCCGTAATGACGTCTATCGTCTTTCTCATAAACTGAGACTCTAAGACACAAATGCAAACATGCATGTAAGCATAGTTTTATATATGATTTATATATACAGGCCTTTATATATATATATATATATACACACACCGGTAGTATAAGAAATAATTTATCCTTCTTCTTGGTAATCAATGAAAATAGAGTATACGAAATTATATAATATGTTTTTATTCTTTCTCACACAGGAGGGGCCATGGCGGGACATCTACTGAAATGGGCCCCCAGCTGGCCATTTTATGTTGACCAGCTCTCAACGATGAAACTCTCAGAGTGACAAGGACGCCACACACACACCAGCTCCAGACACCCTGTTCTTGGATTCTACTAGTTCTTCGGAGCCTTCACTTCGCTGGCATAAATGAAATTCGCTGCCAAATTTTGCACACTAAATTTTGCTTGTTTAAGATGACTTCATTTCTGAATGGTTTAAAACAAATACAGAAATAAGATACCAGTTGGACATTTATTTGAACAAAATATTTGGATTTTACAAAGACCAAAATATCTGTTTGCGAAACGCAAAAATTTGTTTTCTTTTTCTGGACCTTTTCCGTTTGTCTCGAACTAACCACCAACCAAAACTGAAGATAGGAATCGAACCCACTCCTTTCACCATGATGGTTCAATGTGCGGGCTGCGAACGCCCAATCTTGGACAGGTTCCTGCTGAACGTCCTGGACAGGGCGTGGCACGCCACCTGCGTCAAATGTTCCGACTGCAAGTGTAACTTGACGGAGAAGTGCTTCTTTCGGGATGGCAAGCTCTACTGCAGGACGGATTTCTTCAGGTGAGTGTTTATATATATATATATTTTGACATAAATTGATATACATATTTATATTTCTTAAAAAAAAAACGTAAAGTAGGCCTATCCCGTCGCACAAAATTGACCTTATGGCCAGTGAAGCAGCGTTCACCAGTTTTTGTGGCCACGGCATACTAGGGATTGTGTGGTTAGCACAATGTCCAGACAACTTTACATACAAACGGCAATGTCCGACTGTAAATGGAAGAGCGTGGTCCATTGGTAGAGCACTCTGATTGCGTTCCTAAAGTTCCTAGGATTTATTTTACACGGGTCTGTCAGTGTAACCCTGGGTCTTCCCCGTTCAGTACCTTTTACAATAGTTGGGCAGCAAAGTCAAGGAAGGTGACCACTGTAGCTGGGCCACGTAATATCCGTATATAAACGTAATATCCGTATATAAACGTAATATCCGTATATAAACGAGGCTTCACTAGCAACATGGTCTAAAGTAGCGATAACATACAAAAATAAACTAGTTACTTTCACAGGCCTGTATAATTCTCTAGCAGCTTACAATAGGCCAACGAAAAATGTACATACTTGAAAAAATCTAGTTTAGCCCAAAATATAAATATTGCCTGAAATGTAAATATTGACCAAAATGTTAATATTGACCAAAATGTAAATGTTGCCCAAAGTGTGGGCTAATTATTGCCCAAAATATTAATATTGATCAAAATGTAGGCCTAAATATTGCCCAAAGTGTAGGCTAATTATTGCCCATCGCTGACTGAAACAGACGTTCTACTCATTCAATAAAAGTTGGCAACATCTCCTGCTGACAACTCAAGTCATCTCATTGCAATCTCAATCTCAATTGACATTATTTTGAAATATATGCATACGACCTTTTGACAAGGCAGAGATATGTATCTATAGTACAGTATATAGATGCGATAATTGTCTGTATAATAGATGGAGCGTGTATGTAACATAATAGCGCACCGAGCATGTTGAATGAAGAGTTGCACTATATACATAATTATCATCATCATATTATAGAACTGTAAATATGTCATCTATATATGTATAAAGTACGATGTGTGCGTGGACTCCGATCCTCATTAATTAATTTTAAGACACGTGACCTTATTGTCTCATATTTTACTTTTGCAATCTCCAGTACGGCATGTGTCAGCCCTAGCTGAGTGGTTACGTATCGGACACTGCCATGCGAGCGACCTGGGTTAGATTCTCCACTTATAATTTGTTCTTCTTTTTCTTCTTTTAACCCTTACAGTCCCGGGCGCGTATATAGCGGAACTGAAAGCAGCATGGATAGAAGTAGGTCGGTACGGGAAGGGTTAAAAAATAAATGTTCCATTTAGAAGATTGTAAAGAATTTTAGGACTTAAAGCTTTTCTAAAATGTTTACAGTAAGTAAAATATAATAATTATAGTAATCGGAATAGGTCAGTTGGAGTTAAATACATTAACACAAAGGGTGTACAACATTTTTTGTTTTTGAGCCGTGTCTATCAGAAATTTAAAACAAAGAAGATGGGTCACGCATATTGAACATTTATTTGCGTTATCAATAAAATGCTTTTTAAATATTAACAAAAACAACAACTGCTGTTAATTCATTTTAAAATAACAATTTTCAATAATTGAAAAAAAAGTTCATTTAATATTTTTTATTATAGATTTAGATCTATGTTTACTTTCATTGCTAGATTTATTAAATTTTTTTTATCAAAAATTAAACGGAAAATCATGTAGGCTATTTTATAAATGCAGGAATGATACTGGATCAAAATTGTGCCCGGTAGAAGCGTAATGTTAATTTGTAATTATTACAAAATTGAATTCATAAAACAAAAAAAAACAAAGAAATATTTTACAAAGAATATGGAAACTGGAATAGAATGGGTTGAGGAAATAGTCCGCTATACCTACAACATTAAACAAAATGACAACATTAGAACAATTTATTGTAAATACTAAGCTTATTTTTAAAAAAAACGTATGCTAGACTTAGGTTATACCGCGGATATGCGTAGAGCGTAAAATATTTTCGCCTAATTAACCAATTAGAAACATCGCTGCAAAATTAGAAAATAAAAAAACAACCGCCATTTGTTTTAGTGTTGACCCCCCCCCCCCCACCCAAGTCTGAATTAGATGCTTTAACTTACTTTAAGTTTAAATTTTGCGTTTTGGTCAAAAATAAAATTGACAAAGCTGATTTAAAAAAAAAATTCAAAGCAGTTTTTCTAACAATTTGAATAACAAAAATTGTTTGTAAGATGATGATAGGGCTTATGCATGGGAATAATATATTTACGTGCGTGTGTATGTATGCGGCGACCGACAATTTCTACGCCTACGGCGCATACAGGAGTACGGGGATGGGTGGGAGGGAGGGGGGGGATTGCGTGGCCAGCACAAACCTTTTATCCGAATTTACTTTTCCCCCGAACTTTAAAAAAACAGAGTTTGGGTGTAGACACAGGGACTACCTTAAGACAAAGGGACTACCTTAAGACACAGGGACTACCTTAAGACACAGGGACTACCTTAAGACACAGGGAGTACCTTAAGACACAGGGACTACCTTAAGACACAGGGACTACCTTAAGACACAGGGACTACCTTAAGACACAGGGACTACCTTAAGACACAGGGACTACCTTAAGACACAGGGACTACCTTAAGACACAGGGACTACCTTAAGACACAGGGACTACCTTAAGACACAGGGACTACCTTAAGACACAGGGACTACCTTAAGACAGTGAGACAATAATTCTGTTGGATTCCAATTCGAATTCATAAAATAAAATATTCTATTTCACTGCATGTATAAATAAAAAAATTTAGAGGACGCAACCTGCTGTCTTCCAAACCAACAACAACCACCAAAATTTCATTGCCTTATTCTTACCCACATTTTTTTCTCTTTTCTTCATTGTTTTAATGGCTCCGACCCTGTATCACTGGGTGTGTGTTCCACAAGCATTTGTGGTTCCTTGCCATTGTTCCTTATGTTTTATGAGTTCCTCGTGGCCATTAACGGCTTGAACGTTTTAAAATCCTTAGGGCTTTGATGTTCATTTGTTTGATGTATATTTTTTTTTGTTTCTTTTTTGTTTGTTTTGTTTAAAGTCTAGGCCTAGCTTGTTGGTTGGTGTTTGTCTTTTTAAAGGAATGCTGGGGCTATGGAGTTAAAGGGACCGTGCGGTGGTCATCTCCAGGTGGCAGTCAGGTATTTGGATCTGTTGAGTAGAAAAAAAAAAAAGACGTCTGAGCATTGTACCGGCCAGTTATACCAAATGTTTGCCATGGCCTCATAAAAGGCGATATTTTGCTACACTACTATAAAGACCAACATGATCTGAAAAACAGACTCTAAAATGCACCATTGCACAAGACTACAAGACATATCACATTTATAATCAACGCAGACATTTTAGTCTGTGCAAGACAAATCGGGGGAAATCTCGAAGCCATTGAAATAAAGAACAGACAAGACTTGCACAATGTATAGGCCTGGAGATCTGCGCCTACCACATGGAGGGCTCCGATGATTCCTACTACTGCGTAATGTCACTTCCGATAAGCATCACTAACATATTATTAAAATACATTAAAAAAAAATTACACTATCTTTTCCGTGATGTAAAATGAAACTACCAGTTTTCGTTAATGTTTGTGTGTGTGTGTGTGTGGGTGTGTGTGTATGTGTAGGAGTTTGCAGTCAATTTATTTTACTGTAAAGCTAATATTACATGTTAGTGTAAGCATGTTTGTGAGGGAGGAGAGGGGAGGAAAGTGGCGAAATAGGGGCACTGAAAGTAAAACTCGAAATTAAAGAGGACGGGGGGGGGGGGGGGGGGGGTCAAGAACATCTCGATATCAATCTGTTTTAATTTATATACCAGCTGCTGGGTTGTAAGTAGGGGAAGGGGAGGGGTGGCAAGTCTCGCGGGAAGATACCGGGGGGAGGGTGTCCCGGGCGCCAGCAACATCTGGTCCGCCTCGTTCATCCCCCTACGACATGACACCCACTGGCGTCCACTTTATTTACCAATATGTACGTGTGTTCGCGTGTGTGCGTAGATGAGCGTGCGTTTAATTTCATTATCCGACATAAGCTTCTCTGGCGACTGTCCCCCGAAACCTTTATCCACCCCACCCTACCCCACCCACCACACCAACGCATCCCCCTCTCCAAAACCCTAAAGAGAAAGAGACATTGACCTAAACGTAAGATCAGGACGGATCCATTAACCCAAGTTGCATAATAACAACAACTCCAACAACAAAAGATGTTTGACGCTAAGCCTTCTCTCTCACAAGCCGGTGCCTCCAAGCCCTCTGCCACGCGTACAATGGACTCCGACACCACCAACTCAACCAACACAACACAACACTAACAAACAAACAAACGTTAGCAAGGCTTGAAATGCATAGCAACTTATAGGTTGCTGTTGGTTCAATGCACTTCGTGAAGTCGTCATCCATCACTTTGTTGAACACCCCTCTTCCCTCCCCCTTTCTCGACTCCCCCCCCCCCAGCCCACCCGACCCCACACCCCTCTCCTATCGCTCACCCACCAAAATCTCTGCGGTGTCCCTAGAAATCCAGCCTTTGTATATTCTTTTTTTTTTTTTTTTTCTTTTTTTTTTGTATGACATATGACGTATTATAGGTTATATGTATAAAAACATATTCACGCACATATATAATATACATACATTCAACGCTACCAGTAGGATGGTGTGGAGGTTTGGAACAAGAAAAAGAGATAGAAAAATATCCGTGCCCCCCAACCCCACCCCCTTCCCCCGTCCCACCTTTTCACAGCCTGAAATGTATATATATTTTTCCTTATGCTATGAGACATAGCTAGCAATAATCGGTGTTCGCCTTCCAAACCTCCTGTGTGATATATGGTGCATGTAGGCCTATTGAAATGAAGGCTTCCTTCCCTCACTTTTCCTAAAACCCTCTTATACAAATTATGTACGTCCGCTACCTCACCGCTAATTGCAAACCGATTATCATTATTGTCGATGTTTTAACTATATAACTTCACGAATTGTGAAGTTTAGTTTAGTTTCGAAAATAAATTTCAAAAATCTCCCACTTCAAATAAAAAAAAACAACAACTTGTTTTGTTTTTCATTTTCGATCATACAATGTCATACAAGGAGACCAACACCGAGGGCTTTGACTTTAGAGGGCAGGGTGCCATGAGGATACACGTTTGAGAACCACTGGGTTAAAGTGGTCATTATTATAGAAAGGCGCGAGTTGTCAGCACTGTTCTGTAGTAATAAGAAAAGATATTTTTTTTAATGTAGTGATCTCTCCACTCCCCAACCCCCGTAAGTCTAGATACTTCCAGTTAAACGACACCCCACCCAAGCTGACTTTAAAGTGTGACGGGGGGTGGGGGGGGGGTCGTTAACGACTTTTATACCTGTCTACTTAATAGTACACTCGACATTGTGGCTGGGGTTGGCGTTTAATAAAGGAACGATACAATAGAGTTGATATAAAGCTAAAACGGTATGTTGCACCAATTTATAGGGCGTCACTCACTGCGGCTGCTCTAAAGCCTTGTATGCCAGTATAGATTGTGCAGGTCCCCGCCACCACCACCCACTCACCCCCACCCGTACCCCACCCTCTCCTCTTTTTTTTTCTCTCCCCCCCCCCCATAAACACTGCTTAGATGGTTTAAGCCTTTATTGAATGACGTTAGTATTAAACTACTCGCTGCACCTCCCCCCGCCCCCCTCCCACAACACCTCACAGTATCAATCCCCCCTGATGTCCAAAGCACGTGCTGCATACTGTTGCTTCACCCATTGTCCCCCCTCCCCTCCAAACCACACGCCCCTCCCGCAACACCCATTCTCTTCGACAACTTCTTGACGTTTTTAGATAAATCTCGAGGCTGGACGAGAACAATAAGTCTCCTCCACTTCGGGACGGGGGCGGGGGGGGGGGATGTGTGTCCATGAGTGTTTATGTTTGTGTGTGTCTTCTGTAGTTGTATGCGAAAGTGTGTAGGTCTGTGTATATATATGTGTGTCTGTTTTGGGTCTATGTGTGAACGTGTGTGTGTGTGTATGTATGTATTAGTGAGTTTTGTATGTGTCTGTACGTTTGTCTGTGTATTTTTAGTGTGTCTGAGTGTGCATGTCCATGTATCTATGTCTGTGCCAGTATGTGTACACATAATTAGAATAAGCCTTTTATATTTTACACATAATACAATCTAAGGCACGGCGTGGTCTTAATGTAGACTGCTGGATATCAAACCAAAAAAAAACAACTTCCGCCCATTTCTTTGTTTGGTCTAAAAAAAAAGTCCAAAAGCCTTTACGGACTTCCGGATCGATATATGGGGGGGGGGGGTAATGGGGAGGGGAGATTGATTGCGGCTGGTCATGTGCTGGCCACACAACCCTACTGAATGCCGTCGAAAATGAAACTTACCCAAGTAGTATTAATACGTTTACCCTAGTAAGGTATATTTTTTTTATATTCATCAATGTAGTTAGCTTATCATCTTATTTGTCTTATTTGTCTTACTTATCTTACTTGTTTAACGTATCTTACGTATCTTACGTATCTTACGTATCTTACGTATCTTACGTATCTTACGTATCTTATGTATCTTACGTATCTTACGTATCTTACGTATCTTATGTATCTTACGTATCTTACGTATCTTACGTATCTTACGTATCTTACGTATCTTACGTATCTTACGTATCTTACGTATCTTACGTATCTTAATTATCTTAATTATCTTATTTATTTTAATTATCTTAATTATCATCAACAGGCGTTACGGCACAAAGTGTGCAGGGTGCTCACAAGGGATCTCCCCGAGCGACCTGGTGCGTAGGGCGCGTAACAAAGTCTTCCACCTGAAGTGTTTCACGTGTGTCGTCTGCAGGAAGCAGCTGTCCACGGGGGAGGAGCTCTACGTCCTGGAGGACAACAAATTCATCTGTAAAGAGGACTATATAAATAGCAAATATGCCAGTGAGTATAAACCTAAACGCATTTTATCTACGTACCTATCTATATACCCACCTCTATCTATTCATCTAGCGTTGTCTAAAAAAATAAAAAAACAACCTTAAATGACATTCAAACCCATCAGTTTAGTATAGTGAAGGGTGAAATATATGATATAAAAACAATTCATATGCATTTTCCAGGGCCAGGCAACCGCAAACAAATACCGAAAGAAGCGTTCTCACTACAGTTTTTATTGTAATATTGTTTGTTATTTTTTATGTTTCACTTTTAACAAAACACACTGTAATCATTCGTTTCTACGTTATTTTGACGGGCATAGCTGCTAGTATGATAAGAATAGTCCTTTTTCGAATCGAATTAAAACCCTTTGTGATGCGCCCCCCACCCTCCCTCCTCAACCCCCCCACCCACCCCACCCCAAAATAGTTGCCCATCACGGTGTTTTATACCTTTATATGACACACTATGAAATTTAAAGCCATGGCGGGACCTGATCGTACTGCAGACAGACAAACTGTTGACACAATAAAAAAAAATAAACTATATCAGAAAGGTTAGACGAGGTTTTAGTAACAGATGGACAGACAAGCTTAGTCTGACATAAAGATATAAAATACATTCTATCCCTCTTTTATACCTCTCTTACTTTCTGTATCCTTGCGTCTCTCTTTCTACCCCCCCCCCTTCTCTCTCTAACACGCCCTTTCTTTTTTTACATATTATTATAGATATAGATATCTCTCTCCTGTCATATTCAACTTTATTATTAGTGCCATTCTGTCAATTTTACGATGAGACTACGTCTGTCAGTCTGTCCCAATCGTCTTCTCATATGTCGCCGATATTACCCTCCCCCCCCTCCCTTACATCCCGTTTCCCATCAGTCCCCCTTTTAAAATAAAAAAAAAATCAGTTACCATATTTTTGACAGACAATTTACCTAGGTTTTATCTAGGTTTTATCTAGGTTTTATCTAGGTTTTATCCATAAATCATGTTGCTAGAGACATGTTATCTTACATTGTTATCATTTGGGCGATGTTGTTATATGTCATTTAAATCTGTTTGAACCACCATTGCTGTATTGGAACTCTGAAGTCATTATTTGGCCTTTGAATAATAGATCGATAGCCTGTGCTAAATTTTACCCCCCCCCCCCCCACACACACACACTTTTCTCAGCAAATCTATAGATCTAGATATGAGGGCCCCGGAGGATTTCATTTGTTTTTAATATATGTGGCAATAAATAACAAACAAATAATAATAATTTGGGGTAGCTTTACATCAAGGGTTCGAGCCCTCGATTGAACTCATCTCCCTATTTTCTCGACTCTCTCCCTACCCCTTCCCCCCCCCCCCCTACCATCCCAATATCTTAATTCAACCTCTGTTTATTTTTTCACACCCTCCTACTTATAACTTTGTGTATGCATGTGTTTATGTGTGTGTGTGTGTGTAATTGTGTGTGTCAAAACGTGCCTAGTAAAGGGAAGAAACCCATTCGCCAAACCAAATCACGTTCTAGTCAGACCATAATCTATATCGCCTTAACGCCAATAGAGCTGGCGATGCTTCGACCAATGGCTTATCGCCTCTCGTGTGAGTCCTGGCCGTTCTCCCAACTTACAACATAGTTCTATTATTCTTGTTGTTTTGTCTGGTGCTCTATGATTGGTTGAGATACGTTTGTCTCCCTTATTTTATTTTTTAAACAGACGTCGCTAAACAACGAAATGCGTTGACCGTGAGATCAAAAGATGATGCGCTGTGCATGCTTACTTAATCATTTAATGCTTTCATTATTTATCGTTAATAAATCGACATTTGAAAAACACTCATAATATATCTATCTATCTATCTATCTATCTATCTATCTATCTATCTATCTATCTATCTATCTATCTATCTATCTATCTATCTATCTATCTATCTATCTTTCTATCTATCTATCTATCTATCTATCTATCTATTTATCTATCTATCTATCTACCAACCTACCTACCTACCCATTAATCTATCTATCTATAGAACTACATATTATCTACCCTTCTATCTGGTATAGATCTTATCTATACTATACATATAATATTTCTTATGTCATTATTATTTTTTTTTATTATTATTATTATTTTGTGTGTGTGTGTCCGTTTGTGCGTTTACGTGTGCCTTTTAAAATAATGTTAAGACGAATATCGAAAATGGACGTGTTATTTGTTTTCAATTGGCTTTATTATTTCTAATATATTTACAAAGTTTGTGCCACTGTATTTATATTACAACGGAATGTGTTTTAATAAATAGCGTAGGTCTATATATACTGCCTTCAAATTATTTTCTTCTCCCATAAGATAATATAGGATTGAATAAGCTGTGTTGTTAAGATATGGCTAGAAATGGACTTATGTGTGTGTGTTGGTTTGTTTGTTTGTGTGTTTCTGTGCGTTACGGTCATCTCGTCGAGTCCGATAGTTGAATAAATTTATGCAACAACCCCAACATAAGAGCTATTTGCATAATACGTTGTTTTGCGATCCATTGAATGGTTTATGTATAGCCAATATAATTATTTTGAATACATTATGGGTTGACCAGGTCAGCTACTCCAGGGCCGCGTTCAAATATTGGATAGAAGAAATATCTCTCTATATACGAGAAGGGGCAGACGATGAATGCATTTTTTTTTATTGGAAAATAAAAATCAGAAACAGTATGGATCTTTAAATCGAGAGAGAAAGAACAAATAAAAACGAGAGAAAGAGAGAGAGAGTGGGAGAGAGAAAGAGAAAGAGAGCGTGAGAGAGAGAGAAAGAGAGAGGGGGCAGCATACAGAGTCCCCGCGTTCACGAGTGCCCAAGATGGCGGGTGCTGAAGTGTGTAGCTGGAGTCATGACACTTCATGAAGTGGTCCACGATGAGCTCTCGTGGACACCCCAAGAACAATTCGGACCACCGCGCCATCACGCCCTTTCCCAAAACGTGAAAGGACACTTCAGGAAGTTGTTGAGAAGACGCCAAGGGCGTGTACAAGAAGGGGGCTACTGGTCATTCAGTTTTGTCTCCAAGAACACTGGACAGTGGGAGTATTTTCTGCCCCCTGTCTATACGGGGGCGCTACCACTCCGCCCCTCATCCCCCCACTTGAGTCCCAATATCTCCACCCTGTTTTCTCACCTTTACAGAATAAAAATCTCTCCCCTATTCTGTCTGTCTTTCTTTCTATTCTTCTTTTGTTTTCTTTCAATATAGTCCTATTGTTGTTCTCTCTCTCTCTCTCTCTCTCTCTCTCTCTCGCATTCTCTATCTGCCTTGTACGGCTCCTGCGTCGTTATGCTTAGAGCACCTTGGTGCCAAGAGAAGGTCAGTTCGGACACTGACCATTACAGGTGGGCGTTCTCGGGGTAACCCTTAAACACCCTCATCCTGTGAGTAGGTTCACACACACACACACATACACATGCACACGCATAAAGAAAATGAAGAAAGTTTTTTTTCAACAAAACCACCACACCCCACTCCCCCTTGACGACCCCCCCCCACCTGGGCCAGAGTTACGCTGAGAGTAAAAGTTAGCCTTGGCTAAACTTCTTTATTTATAACTATGGCAAATATATAAAGAATAATAAACAGGCTAGGATTCGCTCCTGGGTCACGACTGCGTTCCTGCGTCTACCCAGCTCTGATGCGTACCTGACTTAAAGTTGGGGTAAAAATAAAGACGGTTGGGCATTGTACTGGCCAAACAATAACCTAGTATGCCCAGGGACATATCCTAGCCTTCACAAGGACTCTAACCGTCAAGACGTATAATATATATAAATAAGACCTATTATATATTTGTACGCGTGTTACTGCGCCCTACGCACACCCGTGGACCGTGAAATGAGTCTAAACGTGGATTTCGAAAAGGTTTGTAATTCCATGACCCAAACGCCCAACAATGGCCGTGCGAGTATTTCCGGAAGAGTAACAACAACACAACAACAAAGGGACACAACCGTTTGCGTTGTTTTGTATTTTATCTCTAATACGTAGGCCGTAACGGACAGTTTGTTTCTATCTTATCACCAGAGCCTGGATTTCTTGTCGCAAGTTTATCTCTAATGGATGCTTCAACTTCTGTAACATATGGGTCAGACATTTTCTTTCTTTTTCAATTTCTTTTCTTCTTCTTATTTTCTAGTTTTAGTTAACGATAGAACAAAATGGAAGGACAACAAAACAAGAAAAAAAAAGGCGGGGTGGGGGGGCGTGCTGGGGGAGCCGGGTCGGATAATAAAAGTAGAATAAATGTTATGGTTAGGGGCTGGGTGGATTAGGAGGAAAAGTTCTGAAGGCATAGAGGCCAAGAAAAAAGGATAAGCAGGGGAGAAAGGGGTTGGCTGCAAAGGGAATATACAAACCCCAAAAAAAAGACGCCTTATGAACCGGGCGTTGCCTATCAGAACTGCATGGCATAATATTTGATCCCATGCTTGGTTCACCTGGCACCAAGAGGGGGGCGTAAGGGTTAATTAACTCCATGCCTCATTCCTCACGTTCTGTTAATTAAAAAAATGTTGTGGGGCGTAGCAGTAGTGAGGTGGTGGGGAGGTAGGCGAGGACCCAGGGGATCTGAGCTTATCTCGTACATGGCCTTACGTACGAGCCCGGACTTACAGCATATCTCGCCCTCGCTCTGCCTCCCCCCTCTGTACTACCCCCCCTTCCTCGACTTCTACGTTTTAAAACTCCCTCATCCCCACGTTCCTACCTCCCATCCCCCCAACTCTTGACACGTAAATCGAATCCAGGACCTGGTGATATGGTGTTTCGATCGAACAGTGAGCTCCCCTTAATCTCTCATACTTCTCTTTGTTTCTCTCTCTCTCGTTCTCTCTTTCTCCCCGCCATCCCCTCCCCCCCCACACCTTCCACACCTCTATTTTGGTCAGTTTTTGTTTATGTGTGTGTGACCCTGTCCTTATATACAAACCACTTACAGCCGATTTGTCCAAACCCTTTCACGTGCGTAAATCTAAAAGTTGTTGAATGTGCAGATTTTTTGTTGTTGGTGTTTTTTTCAGTTCTAAACATATTAAACGTTTTCTTTCCTTCTCTCTCTCTCTCTCCATCTCTCCCTCTCTCTCTCTCTCTCTCTCTCTCTCTCTCTCTCTCCATTGGTCCTCCTGTCTGTCTCTGTCTTTAACACTTACACGCACATTCAAGATTTCATTTGACAGACACAAGTACTTAAAATGGTAGACTAAACGAACACAGCGAAACCGATCCACAAACAATCAAAGAACACAGATAAAAAGCCTACACGGGTAAAAGCAGACAAACTACAACCAATCAAAGCAACAAACTAAAAAAAAATAAAAAAATACTAAAATAAAAACATTGACAAACAAAATTAAATTACAAACAATCGCAAACCTAACACGAAAACACTGACAAACGAAATTACAAACATTCACAAAGAAACAAATCAAACTACACAAACACTTTAAAAATAACAAACATACACACACATAAGCTAATAACAAACCAGCAAAAGAACAAACGTTAAGAACGTCCGTAACAAACACAACTCGAACTGACCTACACAAACACGTGCAGCAATACGTAAACTGAACAGAACATTTCGGTATAACGTACGAACGTGAGCTGTAGACAGGACGTGCATGTTACTCACGTTTCGGGACATGAAAAGGACTTTGCATTATTGACTACCAGGGGTCTGGGGGGGGGGGGGGGGGGTCAAGAAACGAAAGGGTTATGTTGCCGTTATATTCTCGGATTTGATTCTCAGTCTTAAACATGTTTTTGTCTCCCCCAATCAAACATAACTTTAACTTGCTCTGATATGTACAAGATTTCATCTGAGCGTTGTGATTGCCGCACAGTTCCACCGTATGCCATGACCAAGGGAATTTTTTTTACACAAGATTTCTGAACAGTATGACCCCCCACCCACCCCCGCCTCTTTGACGCTCATCTACGCTCTAATCAGAGTCCACTCGTGTACCAAAGGTCTTCCCATCTCCAACCACCTTACTTCTCCCTTGTTCCAAAACTCGTTACTGTTTTTACGGCACTCTTAATCTGCTCACTACACATTGTTCTAGCCACACGCACACACGCACACACCTAAATTATGAGCGTCGAAGGCGCGCGCATGCGCGAATTATCGCCAACTCCATGTCCCTTACAGTTTGTAGTCTGTGTGTGTGGCGTCTGCAGCCAAAAGAAATAAAAAAAGAAGAATCGAAAATCC
Source organism: Anisus vortex (assembly GCA_949126835.1). Classification (NCBI taxonomy): domain Eukaryota; kingdom Metazoa; phylum Mollusca; class Gastropoda; family Planorbidae; genus Anisus; species Anisus vortex. The sequence continues at coordinate 27,226,912 of OX421504.1, forward strand.
CAAGAGAGAACGAGAGAAAGAGCGGGAAAAAGGAATAAGATCGAGCTTGTTCAAGTCTTGTAATCTTATCAGAGAGTTATTCCCGTAGAGTTATTCCCGTAACACTAAACTTCTAAACGCTCCGTAATAGCAGCTAATCAGGGAAAATAGAGACGGCGAAGTAGCGTCCCCTTGTGGTGGTGCCCCGCCTGAATTCCCGCGTGGGTTTCATCCGCGGGGCAGCGTCTGAGATTTCCTAATCCGAGCCAGACCTCTGTATGCGTGTGCGGGTCTGTGTGTGTTTTGTGTGCGTGCATGTGTGTGTGTGTGTTCTGGGCACGCGATTGGCAACGTCTGCTTTCAGTTTCATGGGGATAGAAAGAAATAGAGACGATAGAAATAAAAGGAAAAAAAAAAGAAAGTTTATATGGAGAGAAATTACAGATTTTTCTTTCGCCATTTTTGTTGGTGTTGAGGTCAAATGAGCTTTGAGAATTCGGAAAAGGGGGAGAAGGGTGGAGGTCTGCACTTACACTTACACACAGTCACACTGAAAACTCTTGCCGTTACACTGATAATCTCTAAGCTTATAAATTCCAGAAAATCCTGCCTGGTCTCCTCAGTTTTCGAGTTCTGATCTTAAGCAGTCTCGGTCGTGGACTTGTCTTACCGCCCTCGGCAGAGCCCCAAGGGTTGAGAGCGTTGCGCTCTCGTATTGGTGGTTTCTTTTTTTTAAAAATGGGGGTTGGGAGAAGATCTCTTTTCGTAAATTTACGACACTGACAATTTTGCAAACATATTACCCCAAAAAATACTGCTGGTGACGCCTATGTGAAACTATCAGGAGATTGACCCTTGGACCGAAATCTTTGGATGATTGTATTTTGTTTGTTAATTAAAGAAATATTTGTTTCGTTTATTTAGTTTGTTTGTATGTATTTTGGTTATGTATTCACCTTGATGGTTGGGGGAAATGGAGGTTTGATAAAGATCTAATCCTATGGTACGCTATTGGTGATATCACGAATACTGCAAAACTAAATTAGAAATCTAGATGCCACAAACTAATGCGTATGTACAATGTACAAGTGTGTGTGTGCACAGGATACACCAGACACAATTTAACGAGTTTAAAGATCACGTGTTTGATTAAACCCCCCCCCCTCCCCAACTCTCTAATTGTCTGGTTCAAAGGTCAGAGCTTGATATGTTTTCGTGCATTGGCTAAACTTTGATCTCCTTCATTAAACTCCGTAAGTTCTAGCTTGCATAAAAGTTGAACGGATCAATATTGCACGACCTTAAAAAAAGAATCTAGGATGTTATGATGTTGTTTTTATAGCGTCTTATATACACAAATCAACATGGCATGTCAAATATCAGCTTTAAAGCTAATCGAAATGAGAACTCGGATTTCATATTATATTTGTTAATGTAGACATAAAACAAACTTTCATTTTCGAAAAAGACACAAGAAAACTGTGCCACGCTTACTTTTCCAGTGCCACTCTATTTCTGCCTCTCTCTCTCTCTCTCTCTCTCTCTCTCTCTCTCTCTCTCTCTCTTCTCTCTCTCTCTCGTCAACATTATGTGCCGTACAACAGATAAAATTGAATATACTGTACGGACTATTTAAATACAATAAACAGATGTATTTACTCTTGCTTACCCCCCCCCCCCCTTTTCCACTTTTTTAAAACTATCCCGTCTGGTATCATTTTTAACATACGAGTTCTCGCGTTTGGGGAGTCAAACTTCTTAGTTAATGGGAGACTCGGAATAATCTCCACTCGACCACTGTCTCGGTTTTAGACTGACTGACTCGTGTGCTCCGTATATTGAATTGTAACAGCATGCTAAACGAAACTTTTCCTCGGCGTTATCGTGTGACCCGTTGCAACAGAAAGTTAAGGAACTAGAGTTCAGTTGTTGTTGTGTTTTTTTTTTTTTGCAGTAAGAAAACTTTTGATTCTTGTCGTGGTTGCCATATTGAGTTGTCATTAATAATAAAACAGAAACCCGACGAAGGTTGGAATCAAATTGTAGAAATGATAATTTTAAAATATATTTTTTTTAAACTTAAGGGGAAAAGTATATTAGAATGTCTTGTTTGTCTATCATTAACACTGTCTGTGAGTTCAAATGAGGGAAATATGTCGTATGTTTAATGTGATGTCAGGTGTGTTCGTGCATGGGACAAGGGTGTTAGGTGGTCAGCGGACACGGGATACGTGTGTGTCCATGTGCGATGCGTCGGTCTACGTCGGTCCACGTCGGTCTACTTCGGTGTACGTCGGTCTACGTCGGTCTACGTCGGTCTACGTCGGTCTACGTCGGTCTACGTCGGTCTACGTCGGTCTACGTCGGTCTACGTCGGTCTACGTCTGTCTACGTCTATCTACGTCGGTCTACGTCGGTCTACGTCGGTCTACGTCGGTCTACGTCGGTCTACGTCGGTCTACGTCGGTCTACGTCGGTCTACTTCGGTCTACTTCGGTCTACTTCGGTGTACGTCGGTCTACGTCGATCTACGTCGGTCTACGTCGTTCTACATCGTTCTACGTCGGTCCCTGTTGGTCTACGTTGGTCCACGTCAGTCCCTGTCGGTGCCTGTGGGTCTACGTCGGTCTACGTCGGTCTACGTCGGTCTACGTCGATCTACGTCGGTCTACGTCGGTCTACGTCGGTCTACGTCGGTCTACGTCGGTCTACGTCGGTCTACGTCGGTCTACGTCGGTCTACGTCAGTCTACGTCGGTCTACGTGGGTCCCTGTCGGTCCATGTTGGTCTACGTCGGTCTACGTCGGTCTACGTCGGTGTACGTCGGTGTACGTCGGTCTACGTTTACACTTATATGTAGACAAAAACGAAGATTATACCTTAAAGCAAGAAGAATGAATAGTACCCTTAAAACCAAAGGCTCACTTGAAAGTTTAAAAACACACAGTAAAAACTACAAGCGTGAAATGAACACCGCTATAAATAAATATGAAAACAAAATGAGAAATAAAATAAAAAATCTGAAAGGAAAGAATCCAAAAGAGTACTGGCGTATCCTAAAGGACAAAAACAGAAAAGAAGATTATAATGACATTAGTATTGACGAATTGTTCCATTTTTTCAAATCCCAAAACGAAACGACAGACAACTGTTGCATGAACCCAATAAAAACCAATTTAACCGCACCTAACTTAGATACGACAAGACTTAATGGTGAAATAACATATAATGAAGTGTTATCAGCCATCAATAAAACAAGTAATAATAAAAGCTGCGGACACGATAAAATTTATAATGAATATATAAAATGCACAAAGGTTATAATGATACCCACATACGTAAAATTATTCAATGTTATCCTAAAAGATGGAATTTTCCCCGAAAGCTGGTCACTAGGGATGATATGTCCAATATATAAAAATAAAGGCAGCAAGGCAAAGCCCGAAAACTTTAGACCAATTACCTTATTATCATGCTTAGGTAAACTATTCTCATCCATTCTTAATGTACGAATGGAGATGTTCCTTGAAGAGCACAACTTATTAAACGAGAATCAAATGGGTTTTAGAGAAGGTTATTCCACAACGGAAGCATCATTTATACTATATGCGCTGAGCTTTTTAATAAAAAATAAAGGTGACAAACTGTTCTGTGCATTCATTGATCTAAAAAGAGCTTTCCCGTCTATTAAAAGAAAATTACTCTGGGCGAAAATGTTAGATATAGGCATAGATGGAATTTTCCTTAAATGTATACAGGGGTTATATAGAGATATTAAATCGACAGTAAAATTAAATACAAACCTGTCACCGTTATTTAACTGCGAAGCAGGACTAAGAGAGGGAGAACATCTGAGCCCTCTATTATTTTCTATGTTTATTAATGACTTAGATTCTTATTTAGAACTAAAAGGTGCAAGTAGCTTAACTATCAGCAACGATAACAACGCAGATCTACTAAAAATATTCACATTATTATATGCTGACGACACAACAATCCTAGCTAAAACCGCAAAAGAATTACAGAAAAACTTAAACATTTACAGTAACTATTGCAAGGAGAACCACTTAAACATAAATGAAGATAAGACAAAAATAATGATATTCGGTAGAAAGGGGAGGGTAGGAAATCAGAAATTTGTACTAAATAATAATATAATAGAAATAGTTTCTAAATTTAAATACCTGGGAATAATCTTCTCAGCTAACGGTTCTTTCTCAGAACACAGGAAATATTGTAAGATGAAAGGTACTAATGCTATGTTCAATCTTCTCAGAAAATGCCATACACTAAGCTTGCCCATAGATAGTCAAATTGATCTATTTGATCAAACAGTACTACCTATACTAACCTACGGTTGCGAACTATGGGGTATGGAAAATTGTGACATTTTAGAAAATGTTAGACTAAGATATTTTAAGATGATTTTAAAATTGAACACAAAAACACCAAATTATGTAGTCCTAGGCGAAACAGGCAAACTCTATATAAGATCATTTATTAAAAAAAGAATGTTACACTTCTGGATCAAAATAGCGACCGGCAAAGAAAGCAGGATTTCTAAAATAATTTATAACATTTTACTTAAAGAGCACCTGGTTGAAAAATGCAAATGGTCCGCCAATATAAAGTTACAATTGGAACAACTAGGATTAGGATATATTTGGTTAGAACAAGATATAATAGACACTAAACTTTCAAAATCAATAATTAACTTACGTATAAATGATCAAAGTAAACAAGAACTTTATGAGAGTATGCAAATAAGCAATAAAGGTAAATTATATAGCGCTCTAAAATATAAATCTGACTGGGAAAATAGTCCACCCTTTTTAAATAAATTACATCTGAAAGAAGCTATCTATATACTAAAAATACGAACAAGTAACAATAATTTCCCTGTTGAACTGGGTCGCCACTCCAGAATAGATTATAATTTAAGATTATGTCCCTTTTGCTTAAAAGATATAGGAGATGGATATCACTATTTACTCCAATGTGTGCACTTCAATGCCCAACGAAAAATGTATCTAAAAAAATATTACTATAACAGACCTAATGTAGAAAAAATGTCGGAACTGCTTAATTCTAGCTCTCTAAAAGAACTTAAAAAACTAAGCATATTTTCAAAAATATTAGTATCTGCTTTTAAAAAATGAGAAAAAGGTTAGAAATGTTTAAGTATTTTAACGTGTTGGTTTGTCAATATGATATTGAGAGATAGTCGTAGAAGAAATGTAATATACTAAGCCGCAAGAAAAATTGTGAATGATTTCTTAAATGTTTGTTCTCACTATGTTAATGCCGTGCAGGTCTAATGAAAGTGATTTACCTGTATGTCTATGTTAGTAAATTAAGTTGTAGTTTTTTTGTTTTTTTTCTTTGTTAGTTTTTTCCCCCAAAAAATTGTGTTATAAACTAAATTATCCCCCCTGAATTTTCTTTTAGGATACCTTTAATTAATAAATTTTTTATTACTTTCATTTTATTACTAATATTGGTTTTACTATTATTGTTCAATTTATTATTCACAAATGCTATAATTTTCTTATGTTTTTGACTATGCCTTTATTGTACCTATGTACTATGTGGCAAATAAAATATTGTTGTTCATTGTTGTTGTTGTTGTTGTCGGTCTACGTCGGTCTACGTCGGTCTACGTCGGTCTACGTCGGTCTACTTCGGTGTACATCGGTCTACGTGGGTCTACGTCGGTCCCTGTCGGTCCCTGTTGGTCTACGTCGGTCCCTGTCGGTCCCTGTTGGTCTACGTCGGTCTACGTCGGTCTACGTTGGTCTACTTCGGTGTACGTCGGTCTACGTCGATCTACATCGTTCTACGTTTGTCCCTGTTGGTCTACGTCGGTCCACGTCGGTCCCTGTCGGTCCCTGTCGGTCTACGTCGGTCCCTGTCGGTCCCTGTTGGTCTACGTCGGTCTACGTCGGTGTACGTCGGTGTACGTCGGTCTACGTCGGTCTACGTCGGTCTACGTCGGTGTACGTCGGTCCACGTCGGTCACTGTCGGTCCCTGTTGGTCTACGTCGGTCCCTGTCGGTTCCTGTTGGTCTACGTCGGTGTACGTCGGTCTACGTCGGTCCACGTCTGCCCAGATCGGTCACATGCATTCCTCAGGCGGTCGTAAAACCTTGTGCTGCTATATTCTGTATACTTTGTATTTCCCCGTCGCCTCCTATTATGCGCTTTTTCAACACAGCGCGCATTACGGCAAGCACAGCTAGGGGTTTCCATGGACTTGCTTGTGAATCGCTATTCAATCACTCCAACACGTGTCTCAGCCAAACAAAATACGCAACGCGGGAGATAACTCTAAAGCAGTAGGCCTATATTATTGTTTTCTTTCTCTTAATAAATGTGTTTCTTTTAAAAAATATATATTTATTTCAATATTTTAAATGTTTACATTTATCTAAGGTATAGGGGGAAGGGTGTAGGGGGTGTACCTCTTGAAAACGAGGGGTTATCAAGAACAGCGCAACCAAACAAGAACTTTTACGATGTCGTAAAAAACAAACAAAAAAAACGCACCATGCGCGACGCCCCGCTGAGCCCACAACAGGAGCGCCGGCTCCGTGTCCCGCGCTACCATCGGCGGGGTGGGGGTAAGTGGAGGCTATACGCACCACCCGAAGCTGAGACTACGACGGGAGGTGGTGAAAAGGAGAGGGGGGGGGAGCAGGAATCGGGATAACTTACGTCTGTTTGGCTCTACAAGTAAGTATACCCACTTCAATGAAAAAAAGGGATTCCCGCCATCATCTCTTTTCTTGTCAAGAAAGTTGCCCTCGAAGACCCTCTCGGAGCTTCTTGGGGGACGCGAGAATTTATGTTTTATTTATTTCTTTGCCCCCCCCCCTCCTCCCCCACCCCCCATCTCTTTCAAACACCTTTTAGTTATTTTTTTTACTCTGTCTTTTCTTAGAAGATATTTTCTTTCATATTCTGTGGAACTTCTTGTGGTTTTAAGCGCCAGCGTTTTGTCTGAAGAGGGTGTTTAAAAATTATGTTTGCGTTGTGTTATAAATTAAGTTGTTTGTTGTTGTTCTTTTACCTGGAAGCTGCTGAGGTACCAATTGAGTTTATTCTGTTCGTAGTTATAGCTTAAAGCCGGGACGATCTCTCAATTTCTCTGACTAAATATATCTTTATCTATTACTCTATCTATCTCTCTATCTCTCTATCTCTCTATCTATCTATCCATCTATCCATCTATCCATCTATCCATCTATCCATCTATCCATCTATCCATCTATCCATCTATCCATCTATCCGTCTATCCGTCTATCCGTCTATCCGTCTATCCGTCTATCCGTCTATCCGTCTATCCGTCTATCCGTCTATCCGTCTATCCGTCTATCCGTCTATCCGTCTATCCGTCTATCCGTCTATCCGTCTATCCGTCTATCCGTCTATCCGTCTATCCGTCTATCCGTCTATCCGTCTATCCGTCTATCCGTCTATCCGTCTATCCGTCTATCCGTCTATCCATCTATCCATCTATCCATCTATCCATCTATCCATCTATCCATCTATCCATCTATCCATCTATCCATCTATCCATCTATCCATCTATCCATCTATCCATCTATCCATCTATCCATCTATCCATCTATCCATCTATCCATCTATCCATCTATCCATCTATCCATCTATCCATCTATCCATCTATCCATCTATCCATCTATCCATCTATCCATCTATCCATCTATCCATCTATCCATCTATCCATCTATCCATCTATCCATCTATCCATCTATCCATCTATCCATCTATCCATCTATCCATCTATCCATCTATCCATCTATCCATCTATCCATCTATCCATCTATCCATCTATCCATCTATCCATCTATCCATCTATCCATCTATCCATCTATCCATCTATCCATCTATCCATCTATCCATCTATCCATCTATCCATCTATCCATCTATCCATCTATCCATCTATCCATCTATCCATCTATCCATCTATCCATCTATCCATCTATCCATCTATCCATCTATCCATCTATCCATCTATCCGTCTATCCGTCTATCCGTCTATCCGTCTATCCGTCTATCCGTCTATCCGTCTATCCGTCTATCCGTCTATCCGTCTATCCGTCTATCCGTCTATCCGTCTATCCGTCTATCCGTCTATCCGTCTATCCGTCTATCCGTCTATCCGTCTATCCGTCTATCCGTCTATCCGTCTATCCGTCTATCCGTCTATCCGTCTATCCGTCTATCCGTCTATCCGTCTATCCGTCTATCCGTCTATCCGTCTATCCGTCCATCCGTCCATCCGTCCATCCGTCCATCCGTCCATCCGTCCATCCGTCCATCCGTCCATCCGTCCATCCGTCCATCCGTCCATCCGTCCATCCGTCCATCCGTCCATCCGTCCATCCGTCCATCCGTCCATCCGTCTATCCGTCTATCCGTCTATCCGTCTATCCGTCTATCCGTCTATCCGTCTATCCGTCTATCCGTCTATCCGTCTATCCGTCTATCCGTCTATCCGTCTCTCCGTCTCTCCGTCTCTCCGTCTCTCCGTCTCTCCGTCTCTCCGTCTCTCCGTCTAACCGTCTCTCCGTCTCTCCGTCTCTCCGTCTCTCCGTCTCTCCGTCTCTCCGTCTCTCCGTCTCTCCGTCTCTCCGTCTCTCCGTCTATCCGTCTATCCGTCTATCCGTCTATCCGTCTATCCGTCTATCCGTCTATCCGTCTATCCGTCTAACCGTCTAACCGTCTAACCGTCTATCCGTCTATCCGTCTATCCGTCTATCCGTCTATCCGTCTATCCGTCTATCCGTCTATCCGTCTATCCGTCTATCCGTCTATCCGTCTATCCGTCTATCCGTCTATCCGTCTATCCATCTATCCATCTATCCATCTATCCATCTATCCATCTATCCATCTATCCATCTATCCATCTATCCATCTATCCATCTATCCATCTATCCATCTATCCATCTATCTGTTTGTCTGTCCGTCTGTCTTTCTATCTATTTCTCTCTCTCTTTAATAGACTTTAATAGAATCTTAAGCTTAAACTTTGTCGCTGGGTTAATGTTTCATAGTCTAGTACCTGGTGCGTAAAGGACGTGTTGAAGTAAATTATACGTACTTAATGAAACTTCAATAGGTTGCCAATTGATTTGTAGGCAACATATATGTCCAAATGGGAGAACTTACCTACACTGTTTAACACTTCATGTATTCTGAAAATATTTGTGTAAGACTTGCAACATTTATAAGATATAACTGATTGTGATAGCTCCCGTTCTTCAAATGTATAATGGGCTTACCATTATTTGTAATAATGGCCTTTTTTACCCATATACTATGTCCGTTGCTAGGTATGCCCCACCTCCCCACACATTTTCCCGTTGATTCACATGCCACCCTCCCTCCACCATCACCAAACACGTAAACCCAACAGAGCATTGCCTTCTGCCACCAAGCAAGTAAGAAATGAGTTTGACAAACCTCCCGTGCACGAGTCTGCTTTGGTCATCTCGCGAGCTGTTAATTGAGGGTAGAAAAGAGAGTAACGGGCCAGGCCGAGGTTGCGTTAAAACCTGGGGGGTAATGAAGAGGGGAGGATGGTGGAGGATGTTGTACATCGTATGGCGTTGACGACCCATGGATGAGGGAGGGAGGTCTTAAAACAAGCCCCCCTTCTCCCCTTAGCTGAGTTGAAAGAAGGGGGTCTGGGTCTGTGCGACTTGTACAAGTACTTAATTTCTAAGTACTCATTTCTCTAGCCTCGCGCGTTACAGTACATGAACCATCTCTTGGAGATGTTTTTTAGTTTTTTGGAAATAGGGAGGGGGGGGGGGGGTCAAATACTTTTTGTGAATACGTTATACATTACAAAGTCAAGATTGAAAGATTGCGTCGGGGGGAAGGGGGGATTGTGGTCCGCCAGAAATATTTTTAGAAGTCCAATTATACTATGAACCATCCAGTAATAAGTCTTTGAATGGGAGGCTGGGTGAATTGCAAATATTGTTAGATATTAGCCAAAACATGTTAAAAACAATTGAAATGGAACGTGTGTGTGTGTGCGTGCATGTGTGTGTGGCACTGCCCTACCTTTTTCAAACGCCTTGGGTGTTCTTTAAAAACAAGGAAAGGAAACAATACACAGAAGAAAGAAAAATGTAGCTATGAGTGTCTGTGGGAATATGGGTATGTATTTTTGTTTTCTAAACAGAGATTTTAGTCGCCATGAAGAAAACAAATTCCTAGACGCTTCCAGGCGAAACAATCCCTGGAATCTGAGGAAGCGGTCAGTGCGCATATGTGAGATGTATATCACTAAGGGTCACTGCGGGCCGAGTCATCCTCTTGCCATCCTTGGCCTGCCCCCGCTGACGCAGCCATTCCGTGATGGACCATTTGCATTTTTTTAAAACTGCTGCCAACAGCACCATCCTATCCCTACCCTCCCCCTACAAGCTCACCGAACAATCCCCCCTACCCACCCTATCACCACCCCCGCTAACCCTCTTCTTCAGCTCTAGCCTATAAAGCACGTCCATAAAGAGTGGCATTGAGTAGAAATAAAAAAAAAAAAAACACAAAGGCAAAGAATCTGACGTGGCTGGCTGAGTGGCGGATCGTTATTGACAGAAAGTTTAAGTTCTTAATAAAATGTCGTTTTTATCTTTTGTTGTTATTGTTTCTTTGTGTTATTTGTTAAGGATATAGATAATAGTCTAAGCATCCTAATCTTCACACCCTCCCACCCACCCCCTACTCCACCATTCGCCCCACGAACTCATATATTTTTTTTTATTTATTTTTCCTTTCAGTTTGTTTTTTTAACACGAAATGACTGTTATCGCACACGGACATACATAATATGGTACATACTGTATGGAAATTTAGTCTTGGCGTTGGCAAATTCACACATGACAACATGTCAATAGATAAACGAGTAAACAAAAAATTTGTTTATATTGTATGGAAATAAGTTAAAGAAAATTGAAGATTTACAAGAGAAAATCCTTCCATCTCCCAAGAACACAGATTTCGAATGAACTTCAAATTCCGAAGAAGTTTTTAGTGCTGGCTCTCCCAGAAAGTTGCAGAAAGTTTTGACTTGTCCAACTCTTCATCCATTTGTTTCTGTTTCTTACAGTCCCGGGCGCGTATATAGCGGAACTGAAGGCAGCATAGATAGAAGTAGGTCGGTACGGGAAGGGTTAAATTTATCTTCAGAGACCATTTGTCGGTTGAAAATTTTCTATAGTTTTTATCATTATTTGTTTGTTATTGTTTTTATTTCCAGAGACTTAGGTGACGATTACGTACAGAATATTATTTTTCTCGCAATAAAATTGAAGTATTAGGTATCATTATTATAAAGAGAGCCCTAAACGGCATCTGTTTACACAGTCGATTTGTAGAACTAAGAGTTTTAAAATGATATTTGATTTTACATTTCTAAAATATAAATATTAAATTAAATCCAAACACAACTTGAATATATTGAATTCTGAAAGCATTATCGAAAGATATTTTTGGATATGTCCCAGCTGAAAGAAATGGCTTAAGTCCATTTAGTCTATATTCACTGGAAAAGATACTGTGCTGATTTTATACCTAATATCTTGTGGATTTCAAAGCTGCATATATCACCAAGGCCATCTCACCAAATGTGGCCCCTTGTATCTCAGCGCCCTTGACAACAGAGGCCAATTCTATACCCCCCAACTACGCACCCTCCCCTTTCCCCTCTCTCCCACAACGCCCCATTGGCCGTGGGGGTCTTTACGACGGAGTTATTGGATTATCGCCTCTACCCACCCCATACCCCCTACCCCCCACCTCCCCGAAAGCTCGCCGCCCTGTTAGTAATGCAAATGAAATTGGCTCGACAAATCCTTCGGGGGGCCCCCCGAGAGAACCCTAACTACATTTTGACGCTCGTGAAAACCTCGTGAGCCCAACGAGACGAGAACAACCCAACAAAAACAAAAAAAAGAAGAAAAAGAGGACGAACGAGAAATGGAGGTTTGGTGGGGGCGGGGAGGGGCGGGGGGAGTATGAATAAGAGGACGGGTGTACAAGAGGGCAGGTCGTGTAGGGAGGCGGGTAGAAGGGGAAGGGGAGGGAGTGTTTTGGAGGCGTACAAGCGAGTCAAATGGTCGTTTGAACTCGTTAACCAAATTATCCAACACGACGCTACAAACATTGGATTAGGGGCGCTGAAGACAATAGAAGCGTAGAATTCAGTTGGGCGGGAGGGGGGGTGAGAGGTGAGGAGGGGGAGTGGAGGCCTCAACCGTTTGAAAGACACCAAAAAATAAACAACACAACAAGAACAACAAAAATATGCGTAAAATTGGTGTTTGATGTAGTTACATAGTTATATAGTTGAAATGGACTCTCTGGTGAATAACATTGTAGCAATAAAAGACAAGTTGAAACAATCTATTTTCTAAATACTTTCCCCGCAAAAAAGTTATATAACAACAGTAAATCAATATATTTATTAATTGATATTAACATTATAGTCGATGGGACTGTGGAGGGGGGGGGGCTAGAGTGTTGTATTTTATTTACAATTCGACCAACAAATTAAGTCCCTATCCCATAATATGTAAGTATTTGTGTAGATGTTGCAGCTTCGCTGGTGACACACAAAAGAATGGAACCTATCTATAAGAACCTAATCATCCCTTCCCAAATCCCCTGATATTGAAAAAAAAACCGATAAAATTGTTATCTATGTTGATGTATTTCTATTTTTATTAATACTATTTTCGAATGTGCATTATAATGAATGCATAAAACTGAACATAACACTAAATGATAAATGTGACTGTTGGCTTTTCGGGCTTCCCTAAACGTATGACTTTGAAATGCTTTTTTTAAATACTTAACTACAGTAACACTAGTATAGAACAAAAAAAGAAAACAATACAAGAAACTGATTCTTTTAGGAAAGTCATGAACGGGTATTTCCGTTAAATCAACTCTTAGACTCGCTTCGATCGCCTTTTTTTCTTCCTCTCTCTCGACTCGAAAACGATTGAACTGAATACGTCACTTCTTAGCCGGAAACGACGCCATTTTGTTTGCACAAAGGATTTCCTTAACTGTCCTCACCGCCCCATACCTCCTCTTCCTTCTTTTTACACTGTTTGTTTTAAACTGTCTCTTTTTTCTTTCTTTCGTTCATTTTCTTTTTTCCTTGCATTTTCTTTTTTGATGTTATCTTTTTCTGTTGATATTATGCATCGTCTTTATTTTTCGAGTCTCTATGTCGTTCGCTTTTCTAGGCTAGATATTTGTCTGTCTTTGTATAGCTCGCTTTTCCCTCTCTTTTTTTCCTTCCTATTCTCTTACCACGTGCCGTAATATAGTTGGGGGCAGTGAGTTGTAACACATACTGAACAACAACAACAACACACACACAAATCAACAACAACAAACAACAACAAAATGCAAACAAACAGCGGGGAGGGAGGTGGGTGCAGACAATCCATATGTTGCCCAATTGCAACATGCACTCTGGCGTCTCCCATCCCACCCGCCCAACTCCATAGCCTGCGCCCCCCCCCCCCCACCTCATTTCCCACAAGAATGTCGCATTCAAGATGAGCGCCCAAGTCTTATCTCTCGAGCGCTTTGTACTGCAATGCGAAGTGGTGAATAATTGAAAAACGTATTACACACAAAATGCTCACCCTGTTCTTTTCCCTTCAGTTTTTCTAAATAATAAAACAATCCGATACTTAAGAGAACTTTAAGGCCAGCATCTTGCGGAGATGGGTCTCAGTGCTAGTAAAAAAAAATTTTATTGCGGCTCCAGAGATTGAATTAAAAAACTATACTATTATAACGTTTTATGTTATTATTATTTTTCATTTGATTGATTGACGGCTGGATTTCGCTACTTACCTTTTTCCACATCACCCCCCCCCCCCCCCTTTTTTTTTCTTTTTGGAAATTTTCTGTTAAAGTTGATCCTTACTTACTTTTCCTAGGAAGTCTATGGAGCATTTCGATACACACACACACACATATATATATATAGCTATCCATCCATTAAAGTGTGTGTGTATGTGTATGTGTGTGTGTGTGTGGAGCGTGTTTAAATAGAGATAGTAGAAACTTTTTGCCAAAAACACAATCTGTTATAAAACCTTTAAAACTCAATGATGTTTATTTCTTACGATAATATAACAAAATATTTTTTTTGAAATGGCCAGTTTGGAGCACCGTACACATATTTCCAAGAGAGCACCAAGAATGACAGTAAAGAGATAAGGACTGGGTGGGACGGGAGCCGTGGGGTAGGAGAAGCTGGAGAGGATGGGGGGGGGGAGGAGGATGGGGCGCGGGGAGAGGCACTTCATTGACAGCTCCTGTATAGCAAGTGCTCCAACATGGCCGTCTCTGGACGGGGGGAAAAATGAGGAGACTCAAGTATTTTTCTTGAAGGCCCATTCTCTCCTGCTCTGGGAGGGCAGGGGGCTTAAACCAAAAGCCTTCTGTTCGCGTAGAAAGCTCTTGTTTTTTTGTTTAGAAGTGATCCTATTTGCCCCTTATTCCCCGCTCCCCCCCCTCACCCTTAGGTACCAAGAAAATTTGTTCTCTCCATCTCTCCTGGAAATCGATGTTATTCTTATATTTCCTTTTATAGTCTCTATCAAATATAATTTCTATTTGTAGAATTGGAACTAAGGATTCTTACAACTAATTATATGTTTGTTTCTTTACTTTATGTTCTGAACTAGGATTGTTTAAATCTCAATTACAAATGTTTCGTTAACACTTTTCTAACTATCTAAGTCTGACTGAATGACTGCGTGTCTTTCTCTTGTCTTTATTCTGTCTCTTCCCCTGTCTCTCTCTCTTTCTCTCTCTCTCTCTCTCTATATATATATATATATATATATATATATATTTATCTCTCTCTCTCTCTCTATATATATATAATCTAATCTCCATTGATCTACACATCTATTAATTCTCCCATCTACCTTTGAAGCCGGGACAAGGCGGCCAGAACGAAGGCCTTGTGTTCGAATCCTGTTGAAGGCTAATGATTTGTGTCCGGGCCAGTAAGGTGTCCCATGAGTCTACCTAGCTCTGGTGGGTACCTGACTTTAGCCAGAGGAAAGTAATGGCGACGTTGTGCTGGCTATACAATCCCATAGTATGCCGTAGCCACAGAAACTCGTGAACGCTTATTCACAAGCCCTATAGATCAATTTGGTCCGACGGGAATTCTTTACATAACTTTACCCATGGATCCCTTTATCTGCTGGTCTAAGTATTGAAATATCTATTTTCTCCGTTGTTCTGTTGACATATTTAAATTTCATCGTCTATATAATGATTTCACATCTTCAATTTCAACTCTCACATTACATAGACCTAGAATTTTCTTTACGCGAACATATAAAACTTTTAAGGACTTTAAAATATTGGCTTTCTTTGGTTTTAATTTCATCGCACACGCATTGACTGTTCTACCAGTTGGCGAGGACCTTGGTCTGGAAGCATTGACTGGTCTACCAGTTGGCGAGGACCTTGGTCTGGAAGCCAGACGGACCTTGGTCTGGCAGTTTAGCAAAAGGACCTGCCCGGGATACCAGAAACGTACTCGATCAATGACGCCACAAACAAGCCCTAAGATTTCCACACCCGCCCCCACCCGCGCCCCCACACACACCCTATCCTTCCTCGATCGACATCTCCACCCCCCCCCCCACACTCACCAGCAGCGCCCCCCCCCCATGTTTGCCAACCTGCGACAGATGTCAAACACTCAGATCTTCAGATGTCCTCCGCCCTGTCCCTTAACTCCCCTCGCCCTCCCCCTCTTGATCTCCTCCATGCGCCTCGTGAGACACCCTCCCCCTCCCCCTGCTTTAAAAAAAAAATCCACCCTACGAGCGCTCTTCCTTCAACTTCTTCTTCTCATCCAGTTCTCACGCAGGGGCGCCCCTCGGCACTTAGAAGTTTCTCGCGCCCATCCAGATATTCATGGTCATCCTCGCGAGACACTCCTTCCCCCCCCCCCCTCATCCCTCGATCTCCGCGCCCCATCACCCCCCTCCCGTTCCAAGTCCCCCAATCAATCCAGAAGAACGAGATTCTCTTTTTTCTGTGCTTTTTTTTCTTCTTTTAATCAGTAAATACCCAACATTGCCAAATTGTGAAAGTCAACAAATTGTTAACAATACATTCGTCAAATCGAATGTTAACCCAAGTAAAAAGAAGGATGCGCTTATTATAAAGCAGCTCAAATATTAAGGCAGTATTATTGTGTCATACTGTTTGGTTTGTGGTCCGTTGGAAGACGGTTGAAAGTTGTAGATCTATACTGCGGAAACCTTTAATGCAATCGTAGGAGCGTAGAAGTCATTTATGACAACAACAAAAAAAAAAAGAACATATAAGCTCTAAAACAGAGCAAGCGGTCCATCTTATTATAGTCTTTGGTTTAATGAGGCATTGTTCGCAGAATAGATTATAGATTTCTATTCTATGGTATGGGTATGGCTGTTTAAATGTTCTATCTCTCTCTCTCTTTCTCTCTCTGTCTTTCTCCTGACCACATCGGAATGAGGCACGTCACCGAGGTCCGTGAGGTCGCCAGGGGTAGTTGTTGAGGGCGTGAGGAGCTGTGGAGGGTGGATCAGGGAGGTAGCTGTTTTTCGCCAGTCTAACTATTCCCCTCCCCCCTTCCAACCCTTCCCCCTCCCACCTTTTCTTCTTTTACCAGTGGGGGTCACCAGGGTCCGTGCAAATAGCAAACGGGATAAAGAAGCTGACACGGGGAATGGGGGGCGGGGGTGGTTAGGGGCGCGGAGGAGGGAGAAGAGAAACTTGAGGTTGGTGGGAGGGGGGGGTCAGGGGTGTATCCAGAGGTGCCGTAACCTGTGTGAAGAATAAAAAAAAACATCTTCCACAACAACGTGAACTTTACCTTTCTGTTAGAGTTGACCCTTACCCTAAACCAGACAAACTTTCTGAACAATTTCGACACAATTTTCACCGTTCAAATAGTTTACCTGTCATCATAACGCCCCCCCCCCCCCCACCATCTTTTCCAACTTCCAAAATAAAAAAAATCATGTACACGACATACCTTCACCATAAAAATAAACTCTACAAACGCACACAACAAAGGGCGACATCAATTTTTTTCTCCTTGTTTTTTTTTTTCTTTTCGAGATTTTTAAAATTGTTATATATTGAACGGTTGCCGAGCGGAAGCGCTTTCGTCTGGCTACCGAAAGTCATGGGTTCGAATCCATTGTGAAGGCTAAGTATTGTTCTCGGGTGTCCCTGAGTCTACCCAGCTCTAAAGGGTACCTGACTTTAGTTTGGGGTAAAATAAAAGCGACCGGGCATTGTGCTGGACCCACAATCCTCTAGTATGCTGTGGCTACAGAAACTGGTGAACTCTGCTTCATCGGCCCCATTGATCAATTTGGTCCGACGGGTACTTTACTAGCTGATTTTTTTACGATCACAATCACGTTATAACCTAACCGCAGAGAGCATATCTTGTTACACCTTGTAGAAGTCTATAGATTTATTGTCTGAATATGAAAAGAAAATATTGAGCCCCGCTCGCTGCTAGAGGCCCCGCGTAACAGGCTCTTGTGTGTTGCCACAATCAGCCACTGATGATAAAATGATTTATGTTAAGACAAAGTACTGCCTATCTTACTGCACTTCTTTTTGTCGGTCTGTGTTTTTCAAAGTAACTGTAAGAAGTGCACTAAGAAACACAGATACCATAGGTCGCACTTGTCCTGCCGGGTACCGGGGGCGTGTTGGTGGTGGGGGGTAGGGGATGTTGGCAGTTAATGAAACAACGCTGACTGTATTTGTCTTAGATAAATGAATCCCTCCACTCCCTCCCCTACCACTTCACTCCCCAGTGTCCCCCACTACCTCACGGCCCTCCACCGAGCGCTCGCTGGAAAAGGTCATGTGTATCCCCTCCTCTGACCACTATGCGGACTATGCCGGGTCCGCCGGATGCCGTGTTGACATGACGGGCTTGCGTGCATGTGACATGTTAGAGAGGGGGGCACGGACAGGTACAGATGGAGCGGGGGTGGTAGGGGGGTGAGAGGGGGGCACAAGCCCCGCCAAAAATTTAACTTGCGGGGCGTTTAGAGCAACCCCCGAAAAAAGAAAAACTTAACAGTATGCAGTTAGAGTTACTTTATTTCGATGAAAGGGGAGAGGATGGGGGGGGGGGGGGTTGAAAGGGGGCTAGGTATGGCTCCTGTCTACGCCATTTACCCAACTTTGCTAAGTCACTCAGGCATCTCATAATATTGTCCTTTGTGGGGGTTGTGTGTGCGTGTGTGTGTTCTTTTTTTTTTTAGCAGTTTTTCTCTCAAATAGTACCCAGCCCTCCTAGAAGTCTGAACTATGCTTATAGGGGCGCATGTCTGTCTGCTTGTTAGGTTGGCTTTTCGAAAATATACTTGCGAACACATTGATAGACAAATGTAAACATTGTCGCTATTGTTCTTTTAACTGTTAACATAAAAAAAAAGTTTGTAAGTTTTATGGAAGAAAATGGGTTGTACAAATGTGTACAATGCGGTCACATTTCAAACTTCTCTTTTGTTTTTTTAGTTTTTATAACACCTTGTTTTACTTTCATTATTTTTTTTCTTCATAGAAAGCATCACACTAAATATACATATATTTACCACCATCTGTCCTTTGGGTTCCTTGTGGCACATAGGGCCTCTGTCAAAGCACGCCACTCTCCACGGTCTCTTGCCAGTCGCTTCAATTTTTCCCAGCTCTTTCCAGCTCTTTCCAGTTCTTCCAGTTTCATCCAATATGCTTCGTCTCCATGTTTGCTTGGGTCTTCCTTCTTGTCGTTTGCCCTGGGGGTCCCACTATAAGGCAAGTCTGTAGGCCTATATATCTATATTAATTTATTTTTAAACCCTTCCCGTACTTTTATCTATGCTGCCTTCAGTTCCGCTATATACGCGCCTGGGACTGTAAGGGTTAAATATATCCGTATGATTCTAACAGACCATAATTTTGATATCAGTATCACAAATGTATTGGGAGCTTCACAGTAGGACAACTTTATGCTGGCCACACAATGCCTTGGTTAGCCGCCTATAAATTCAGATGTTTCCACAAATTTTTTGGATCCTTTTTTTTTTTAAAAAAAGGGGATGGATATAACTGAAGGCTGTGGAGGTGCCACCAATGAAGTCACGTGACCAGAGCGGCCCACCAGGGCACATCAGTGATGACGCGATCGGGTTGGGGTGGTGGTGAGCGAGCTTGGAATGATGGCCGACGCCCGACCACTTCCGTTGATCTCCCTTCCCACAATTCACAAGACAACGAGCATGTGACCGAGGGCGGTGGAAGTGGGGTGTGGGGGAGGGGAGGAACAAGGGATGCCTCGTCAAAGATGACCATCGGCATCGTGTTTGCCAAGCTCTCCTGTTCTGTCTTGGACAGACATCCGGCAGTATGTGCGTGCGTGCGTAGGGGTGGATTGGGGCGTGGGTGGGTGGGTGGTGGGATGGGGTGTCAACTACAACGCGCGTGAGATAGAATTCGGTTGTATTACACACACACACATATCTTTGTTGAGGGATAACCCTTGCCCTTCCTCGCACCCACCCACACATCCATGTTTTTTTTTTCTAACTTCCGGCATCGGACTGTGAAATAGTTCAATAGTAGTCTTGTCTCCCTGCCCCCACCCTCTTGCCATATTTATTTAGTTTTAAATATTACCAAAACTTAAATAGCTAAAGTTAAAGATGGAATTATTAAAGTATAAACTGCAGATATTCGCGGTCCTTAGGGCCATATCGGAAGGGGGCAGACATGACGCCCTTTTCAAGCAAAATCTCTTTTTCTCCCCGTGTGTGTAAGTTTCTGTCCGTGTGTCGTGTCTGTCTGCGTGTCTGTCTGTGTGTCTGTCTGCGTGTCTGTTTAAAACAAAATGTCACAGTCTCCCCGTCGGACCAAATTGATCATAGGGCCGGTGAAGCAGGGTTCAAAAGTTTCTGTGGTCACGGCAAACTATGAGATTGTGTGGCGACCCCAATGCCCAGCCGCTTTTACTTTACCCCGACTAATGGCAGGTACCCATCAGAGTTGGGTAGACTCAGGGACACCCTCCAGTCCATGGGAATAAAAATGAAGCCTTCACCAGGATTCGAACCCAGGACCTTCGGTACGCCAGTCGAACGCTCAGCCGGCTCGGCCACTTTGCCCAGTCCAGTAGTTGTATGTAACCCTTTTCTTATTTGTGCTAATCCGAATATTTCCCACACTCATCAAAGTCCATCCATCTCCTTGTCTTCTCTCTCTTTCTTTACCCCAATTTCTTTAAGTCGAATCGCCCCCAAGAGTCCCTGGCACGTGCCTCAAAAAAATTTTGGGTCGACCGGCGGTGTCGTGACAGTGGGTGTTGCGCTTGATATTGCGGCGAGAAGCGGGGTAGGGAAGTGGGGATAAGGGGAGATGCGGCTTCCCCCCATACTCTCAAACAAGACTTATTAATAAAACAAGCTAATGGAGCATCGAAAATGAGACGACACCCCTTCGTACACCCCCCCCTCTCTGCCCATCTTCCCTTGAGGTCGTTCTCGCCGTAGCATTTTACTCACCCATCCTCCAGTGCTATTGGGGCATGGGGTCATTTACTAATGAAATGTTATTGCGCGCCGGACGTCTGTCCAGCCCACCGTCCGCTACTCACGTGCCCCGAATCCTGGGCGCCTCTTCAAATCCGGCAAGGGGTGTTTTTTTTTTTTGGCGAGGGGTTGAGGCGTGTTGTCGGCTTGGTTCTCTTATCGTATTTCATCGGTGAATTTTTCAAACGTATCAATTTATTCTTAGTTATTTTTTAAGAATCGTCATACGAGCCTGTGAGCGAGTGACAAAAAGGCATTTGTTAAAACACTGTCACGTCATTCAATGTTGTTTTTTCTCCCTCCCACGAAAACTTCATCCCGATCTTTTAATTAATAACATTTGTCTTTTTAAGTCGAGAGGGGTGGGGGTCAAAACTATAGATCTAGGGCATGAAAAATAGAAGAAGAATTCTCTTTCTATGCGTAGAACAGTCTCGTCTAGGGTCTATATATATAGTGTGACGTATCATTCGCCCACACAGATCTTTTCATGGAAGAAAGATACAATGGCCTTGAGAACAGTGCACGAATTTATGTATGTCAGTGTTCTTGTATTTTTTATTTTTTTTTAAATATCGTGTCCGCCATTTTTGGTTCATGTGTAGCTTTTGTAGAAGTTTATAAATTGGGATTGTTCTATATAGAACTATTGTTCTATCGCTGGTATCATTGAATTTCTTAAGATTGCATAGTGGCGAATCCCTATATTTCTACTTCATTAACTTTTCTCTCTCGTCCTCTATCTCACAGTCTCATATCAGATACATACAAACACACCCCCACAAATTTGATTACATAGGCACCCATTTACATGCAAGTTCATCGGGGCATGAGGAAGCTTAGAAAAAATTAGAACTCCTGATTGCATTCGTAAGCGCTAACTTACCATAAGTCCCTGGCGCTAACGTACCATAAGTCCCTAGTGGGTGTTGGAGGGGGGGGGGGGGCGTTTGGGGAATGATGCGTGGGTTGAAACGGATTAGTACCCGGGTACCAGCATGAGCCATGTTCAAGGGACCATGACATGGACAAGCACGGACCCATTCTGCTGGTCCCAAAAGGAACACACACACACAAAAAAAAGTGTAAAGGGGGCTGGAAAC
Source organism: Anisus vortex (assembly GCA_949126835.1). Lineage (NCBI taxonomy): Eukaryota > Metazoa > Mollusca > Gastropoda > Planorbidae > Anisus > Anisus vortex. The sequence goes on from OX421504.1 coordinate 27,248,673, forward strand.
TACTAGCAGCACCATCTGACGGGTCGATTCCTCAAAACGCAGAATTTCAACTCGCAGCACACACACAAAAATGTGTTTTTAGAAAGAAAAAAATCACGAAATTTTCTTGAAACAAACAAATATTCTAATATTAAATCTATTTTCTTTCATCGAATTCTTTCTCTCCTTCTTTCTATCTATTTTCTTTCCATTGGTCTGACAACATCTCAAATGAAGGACAGGGAACTTACAGTTAGCCTTTTCCTCCTTACAGCAGACGATTTAAAAAAAAACAAAAAACGTTTGATCTTGATTCGAGACGGTGGCGCAAGAAATGCAGGGCGCCTCTTATCTCCAATTATCATCTGCATGAGTTGGCAAGCGCCCCCCACCCGTCCCCGCTCCACCGCTCTCTTTTCTACCACCACCCCGCATTACGACATCTTCACCCCACCAATTGTATTGTGTGAGTGTGTGTGTATTGTATAAGGTAGGGGATTGTGGGGACAATGTTATGTTAGAACTTATGTTTTGGGTGCTTTTGTTATTCGTAGAATAATTCTTAGACCAAGGCAATGGGTCTTCGGTTTTTTGTCATGTTTTGGGGGGAAGGGTGGCGTAGGTCGGAGAGAGAAAAAAGTGAGATTGGGAGGGGGGTGGAGAAAGTGCCATATATTGTGTCCGTCTGCAAGAAAAAAAGTTTTAGTGTGTGCCGCCACTACACCACCCCCAGGGTCATCAGATGGATGCAGCAACGGCCGGGCCATGCATCATGTCATGCACGGCCTGAGGATTCCGTTATTTTTTTCCTGGCGGAGACTGACAGTATGAGAGAGAGAGACAGAGAGAGAGACAGAGAGCGCAAGAAAGAGAAAGGGATTTTGCGATCTTATAACTAGATTTTCTTCGTTTATTTTTAAATACAGAGTTTTTCAATATGTTCATACACTATTTAGAAACTAGAGAAGAAATTTAGGTCACCTGAGTACCTGAGTATCTAATATACTCGAAAAAAGCGAATATATATATAAGTATATAGATATATTATATATACAGATAAGATTAGCAATATATAATAATAACAGTAGAGAAAATGGTCAGACGACATGTTGACTGGTGGGCGGATCTCGAGACTCCCCTTGGACATGCGCAGTGGTTCTCGACTTGGGCTTTTTTTACTAGTATATAGTAACGTTAGCTATATTTACATAATATGTTTTGATAAATTGATAGATATATCAATAGATAGATTGGCAAATACATGGATATATATATATGTAATAATATTTATAGACAGGCAGATATATATGTATAGATATATCGATAGATAGACAAGATAAATAGATATATAGATTGACAAAAAGACCGTCTCAAAATAACAATAAAGAAATCATTTGAACGAAAGCTATATACAAAAATGAAAAAAGAAATATAATGAAAAACTTAGCAGAGCTGAGCCAACATTCATTGTTATTGAATACTTCGCCAACATGCCCAAATATACATCCACACGTCTGTCATGAATTTATTCTCCATTCACAACCGTTCAATACAATTTGATATGAAATACAAAAAAAAAATAAAAAATATATAAAAAAATATCAACACCAGGTTATCTCCCTTCCACGCTTCATTCGCTCGCAAAGAATCTAAGTTTTTATTTTTTTATATATGTGTTAGAATGTCATGCAATATGAAACTCGTAATAAAGTTTTAGCTTTGAATAATTATTTTGTTGGGGGTGGGGAGGGTCTCCGTAATGTAAAAGAAAGAAATATAATAAAGAGAGTGAAAGAGAGAAAGAGAGAGAAAATGAAAACTTGATCAAAATCAATTCTCTAGTTACAGAAATAAATTATGTATAAATATAAAATTAAAAAAAAAAAAGGCTCAATAATATGAGTTAAAAAAAGACACAGAACACGGGGAGAAAAAAAAACTCATTTCAATCTTGTTTCCAGTGACATGAATAAACCTAATTAACAATTCCATCTTTGCTTTTTTTTTGTTTTTTGTTGTTTTTTTTTTTTATAAATATAATTTGGTGTTTTTTGTGTTTATGTAATATTCTACCCGTCAATTTGAAAACAAACAAAACAAACCGGTATAATATGTGTGTGTATCTGTGTATGTGTGAGTGTGTGTGTGTGTGTGTCTGTCTGAGTGTGTGTGTGAGAGAGAGAGTGTGTGTGTGTGTGTGTGTGAGAGAGTGTGTGTGTGTGTGTGAAAGCGCGTTTCCCGTTTATGTTTTAGTTGATATCATATTGTTTTTTTGGTCTGTCCGTGGCATCATCATATTCCATCAGCTGGTATCAACGCCCGCTCCCTTCCCCCCTCCTCCCCCCCCCCACCACCACCACCACAATTCCAAACATTCAATTTGTGTCCGGACAAAAAGCCAAGTCAATCATGGCGCTTGTCGCTTGGCTGCTAATCCGTTTAACTTATCCTGCCCCGCGGGAGGGGAGGGAGGGCGGAGCAGAGAGAAGGGGTACCACTATTTCAAATACGAGGTTTAGTTCTAGAATCTGGAGATGGGGGTGTAGCTCTATTTGGGGGCGTCGAGAGAAATTGCGAACATCACCCCTCTTCCACCCTTCCCCCCCCACCCCGCAACCAAAATCGCGTTAGATCGTCGATCTATTTGTCACATTAGAGCGAAATTATCGCGACGATAGCCTCGAGACAATGGGAGCCGCTCACGAGGGGATAAAGGAATTAGATGATGGAATGGCGTGAGGGCGAGAGAAGGAGAAGTGGGAGCTCCCCTCTCCCCATACTGCTCACTTCCCTGCCCCGCGTGGCTAGTGACAGGACAATGGGTAGGGATTGGTATACGATTAAGACTGGGGAAAGGACGTTGGGGAAGGGGGCATTTCAGCTCACTTACAAACCGCCGATATATTTACGAAATGTCTTAATGCCAACTGATAACTTCTCTAGCCTTGCCAATGCAACTCTTTAATGTATAGGTGCACTATGAATTATGAAACGAATGGTAACACACAAAATCGGCTCAGTTGGCAATCACTGAACTACGGACTATAATAAAATGTGTGTGCATATAAAGAGACTTTTGGCTACAGGAACACTTTACCTCATTTTGTGCCAACTCTGCTATTGACCAAGTTCGGGGGGTGTATTTTGAGACAATAAAAATAAAAACTTCCCCAGCTAAGCCTTATAGTCATTGTACCAGGTACATATGAATTGTGTGACGCCCTCTCCCCCCCCCCACCGCTCCCCACCCACTTTTTCCTGGTTTCTTAAGTACACAAATACATTTTTTTTTAAAGCTATATATATATATATCTTTTTTTTTTCATAACTACGTGAGGATTATCGCGCCCCTTTCCTTCTTCTCCCCCACTACTCCTTCTCCTTCCAACAGCCCTCCACGAAACGGCTCAATAGTTTGAGAGAGTTCTTGAATCAATCCCCCCCCCCCCTTTTCCAATGACTTAACCTGCCCTTGTGAGTTATGTTTACTGATCAAATACATGGGGACGGTGGAGAGACCGAGGAGGGGAACGCGCGAGGGTAGGAAGTGGGTGGGGAGGGGTGGTGGTGTAGAGTCATGAATGAACTTAACGTGCGATCTGTGGGTTGGCAGTTTCAGTTGACAGTAGGGGGTGGGTGTAGTTATTAAAGGGGGGGGGGGCTGGATGGGTGACTTCTATTGCAAGGGCGTGTGTGTATGTGATGTGTATATATAACTGTGTTTACGTGTATATTATATGCCTTCAAAGCGAGGCAGCCTAAAGACTGAGATGGTAAGGAATTGAGCGGGGGGGGGGGGGGGGAAAGGGAGCCAAAAGTTGAGCTGTTAGGTTGCGGCTTATATAAGCTGTGGTTGTGTAAGACTAAACCATAGGTTCTCAACGGGGGGTGATATCGTCCCCTGGGGGGGCGGTGAGAAGCTTTAGTGGGGCGCTGACATACCCGGGGGAGATTTGGGGGGGGGGGCGGTGAAGGGCAAGTGGGCGGTACAAGCGTACCTGATATATTTTAACACCTCAGCTATTTGAATCGATTTGTTTTTGGATGAAATGTGATGTAAACGCAAGTGCTGCTAAATATCTGATATCCCCCAACAGTATGCATACATATTATTATATTACCAAGAAAAAAGAATCGCAATGGCTTTTCGATGAAGTAGGGTTCTGTATTCGGCAAATATAGTGTCCTTAATGCGTTTTCGGATTATATAACGCGCATATCACTATTGTTAATCGGTATAGATAAGTAGTAATCATAAAAACTGGGTAGTTATTGTAATGCTTGAAAATATACATATGATTTTTTAGTTATATAATATTTATATAATTTTCAAATACTTTTTACAGTTTTAATATTTCAAAGTTATAAATTGTAAGCCATTTATTTTTTTATAAAAGTAAAAAAACAGAATAATTAGCTCAAATAAAACGGGCTAATTATCTCCCTTTAACTAAAAAATGTTTCCACGTTCGATTCAATAGTGATGCCGAACAAGTTCTGTTTTGTAATATAACAAATATTACTGATTATTAGACCTAAGGTTTTGCAATCGAAATTGAAACAAAAATAGACAAATTATAAGCAACACACCAGGCAAACGATTCACATTAATATTGATTTATTTCAACCTTTTGTTAGGGCAATTTTTTTTATCTATTAATTCTTACAATATGTTTCCTTTTCAGTTTTTTTTAAGATAATTAATCACACAAAAAGTCTAGTTCCCCTAAAAAAAAATATCGTAAACTATAGTCCAGATCCAGATGGGCGGAAGGGGAGGTGAAGGGGGCGCTAAAAGAAAGTTGGGGGGGGGGGAGGGGGGGCGGTGAGTTGAATTTTTTTTTAAAAGGGGGCGATGAGCCGAACAAGGTTTAGAACCTATGGACTAAACGAATGAATGGACGAATGAAATGACGAATATACGAGCTCTCCCATTGGAGCAGGGATACGCCTGTGGATTAATTTTGTTTATGAAGTTGTAAGGATATCTGGATATGGATAGACGAATCCATGGATGACTTTAAAAGCATGGATAGATATGTGTGCGTTGTATGTCTTTTTCGCAAAGGTTGATTTTATTCGAGCCCACCCTGATGGCAGAAACTGACACATATGTGGTAGTAACAGTAGTAACAGTTTCAATATGTGGTAGAAACTATGCGCGCTAGAAACGCTGGAAAATTTGTGGTAGAAACCATAAATAGTAGAAACATCTAGCTATATGTGGTAGTAACATTGAATAGTATGTGGTAGTAACACTGAACAGTATGTGGTAGAAAGTAGAACACTAAACAGTTCGAAACAGCAAACCCAGGACTACAGAGGCGACAACCTTCGTTTAACGGCAAGCCTAATTCGCCATTTCTACGGCTGAACTTTTAACAGTTTTTTAATCGACTGGAAGATGAACCCTTTCTCCACTCTTATATCCCCATGAAAGGATTGGGGTGCTGGAGGGTTAATACGACGAAAAAGAAAATGGTTGACAGCGGCGGTGGTTAAAAAGTGGGGCGCCGCTAATCATTGTGCGAGGTGACAGACTGCGCACAAAGGAATCTATTTAATGCATTCAATGATACGGACATTCACGTCTGCGGAGAGATTTCTACCAATATTGATCCGCCATCGCGGATATTTCAAAAAATGACAAATATCTCCCCCAAACCTTCCCCCCCCCCTTTTTATTGGTGCTCGTGTGTGTGTTATACCCACCCCTCTTGCTATATTGCCCCCCTACTCCCTCCCCCACACTACATTAACACAGTATCCAATGACAAGTTCCGCTAAAGCACAGATTTTTTGTTCATGTTTATTTTTGTTATTAACATGTCTGAATGTTCAGAAAAAAAAACAAATTTAGACCCCCATCCCCCACACTATCCGCCCCTCCACCCCAGTCCTTAATTTCTTTTTACTACTTTCAAAAGAATCAAGATTTCAAAAGCCGCCCCCCCCCCCCACTCCTCCCTCCCGCCTCTCACCCTTTTACGTTCCGGCACCCAGCACACCGATCCCGGGCCCTTCCTAGACTTGTAGCACTGAGCCACCGGTATCAATGGATCACCTCCCCTCTAATATTCTTCCCGTGTCCCATTCAAGGGCAGACAAATGTGTTCGATAGGGACTCCTTCGACCGATGCTTCCAGAATAAATAAATTTTAAAAAAGCTTGATATCTAGTTTTTTTTTACTTTATAAAATATGTTTTAAAAAATCAGTCATGCAGTTAGACATCTAGCTGTTTTTATTTGTGTGTTTATTTTGTGGGTGAAGTTTTTTTTTTTGGTTTATTTTTGTTCGTTTTTTAAAATGTTTCTGCTCTTATACTCTCTCCCTCCTTGTCCCTTCCACCTATTTCCTTGCCCCCCCCCCCTCCCTAGTATGCCTCTCTGACAGATTCATTTGACACGTCCACAAAAGTTCGATACATATATAAATAAATTATATATATAGTGCACAGATTAACGAACGAATTATAAAGAATATGGACTTGCCGATACGGTGTTTTGTTTACCCAGACAGACATATTGCTTTCTTTTACAGCTGTTTAATCCCAATGATGTAGACATGTATAGATCGCATAATTCTCCGAATAGTCTGTGTAGATTTGATTTTGTTCTTCTACCATGGGCGTTTTACCCCACACAAAATCATTGGGTCAGAACAAACAGGAAGTGTTGGAAAAACATTTTTATTTGTGTATGTCAGTGTGAAACACAGATAGCGTCTTCAAGCCACACCATCCCATTGCATTCTGGTGTTCAAGATATAATAAAGCTTTTTCATTTGGGGTTTATCTATAGTTGGCGATTTTTTTGTTGTTGTTGTTGGTCAACTGTTATCCTAAATTACTAATCGAACATACTTATTATTGTATGTTATATGGAAAATAAATTACATACGAGTTTCATTTTGACACCCCCCCCCCGCCGCCCTCCACCCTGCCCGCCCATGATTTTTTTTCTAATAGAGTATTACATTTAGTTTAGAAAGTGTAATCATTTGAACTTCACACTTTATGCTTTATGAAAATCACCGTCATATCAACTGACTGGGATAGGCAATAACTATCGCATGAACGTAATATTTATATATTTATATCGACCTTTTGTCACTTTAAATTATTATCACGTAAACATACTATGATATCGACTCGTACGTTAAAAAAAAAAATATCCATCAAAATAATCATAGTTCCCCTCTCTTCCTCCACACATATACAATCTTCACCGCCCATCGAAACCCATACGCCGCCTCTGCATTACTCGTGTAAATACCCCCGCCCCATTTATCCCCTTTCTCTCTCTTTATAATTTTCGAAGCAAAGAAAGAAAACCTGGCTCAGTCTGTGTGTCAATGTAGATAATTTCAATCAGTGATTAACGTCTCGTTTAGCATGAATAGACTCGACAGTGGGCTCGATGCATGAGTCCACGAGTCCACATATGTTTAGGATTTAAAAGAAAGTAACAAAAAAAACCCTCTCTTTGTGCTCTTTCTTCTTTTAAAATAAATAAATATTTCAAATTCCTCAGAATTCTTTTTATCATTAATATACTTTTTTTTTTGCTTTAAATCTAGATAAGCTAAAAAAAACAACAAAAAACAACGACCAAGAAAAACAGAAAAGAAAGGGATATTTTCAATGATACGGTTATTCAATTATATATGTATACTAGTTTGTATGCCCGTTAAAATGACGGAGAAACGAATAACTGAATTTTTTTTTAATTTTATGATAATTTTGTGGTTGTTTGCTGGGCGATTGGAGTTTGATCTGTACGACTCTTTATGATTTTTCTTTTATTTTTGGGTGTGTGTGTCTGTGTGAGGGGGGTTAGAGGATTTGTGTGAATAAGACAATATATAAATAAGTATAGAGCGTGGCGTGGGATTTTATAACGTTTACGAAGTTTATATCACATAAAGTTTGATATAATATGCTGAATACAAAATCAACATTACTATAACTCGAGCTTGCTGTATAAAAAAAAAAATAAAAAAAATAAAATAAAGAAAAAGCGAATAACAATCAGTTGTAAGAAATACTTTTTTTTTAAAGTTTCAATGTTTAAGGGTTTATTCAGTTAGGTTGATCAATGGTCTCAGATCATTTTCATTCACTTACAAAATTTAAAAAAAAAGCCGTTTTAGTTTCTAATAACTGGAGTGAGTGACGCTAGTCTAGCTGATATTCACCGGTTCGAATCCATGGTTTAAAACGGCAGAACCTCATCGTCACACATAAATAAAAATAGGCTTGACTAAAACGCCAAATTGATGCAACAAAATATTTACAAATATTTTGATTCTATGTTGATAAAGTTTTTAATTTCTTCTCTTCCGTCGCGTCAACAGGTTCTGACGTGGAAGATGACGGAGATATGGACTCTGGAATCGACACTCAAGGCAACATTTCTGACAAAGACTTTCCTCTGGACGGCGATACCAGCCCGCACGATACCAAAGAATCGATTCTGGGCATGGCCCACGCGCTGGGCCACAACAACAACAACAGTAACAGCTTTCTCAACATCAACGCCAGCAGCGGCCCGGGCCTCGGCTCCAACGGCATGAACAACCCCTTGGCCGCTGGGCTCGGCGGGCCCTTGAACTGCAGCGCCCTCGGGCACGGCAACGGGCTCAATCCGAACATGGGCGGACTCGGTCCGCTGACCAACGGCGGTGGCCTCAATTCCTTGCTGTCCCCTCGCCTGGGCAGCCCCGTCCCGCCCCAGTCCATCAAGGAAGAGAGGGACTGCACCAACCTCGAGAGCCCGGGCTCCGTGGACTCGAACTGCTCCACCAGCGACCTCCCGATGGACCGCGGCGGCCCGGACGTCAACTCCAACGACAGCTGCCCGAGTCCGGACAACGGCAACGGCGGCTCGGGGGTCGGGGGCAACGGCAACGGAGGCGGCGGCGGGAACAACGGTTCGAGCACGGTTGGCGCCAAGAGGCGGGGGCCCCGCACGACCATTAAGGCGAAGCAGCTGGAGACGCTCAAGGCTGCCTTCGCGGCCACTCCCAAGCCAACCAGGCACATCCGGGAACAGCTGGCACAGGAAACAGGCCTTAACATGAGAGTTATACAGGTAAGTCTATTACTTTTATAGCCACTTCCGGTAGCATCTTAACACTCACCTGTCCCTTTAGTCTCAAAGTCTCAATACTATCAATACGCTAAACTGTAGACTACCAGGTCTTACCCAGCGGGCACATAACGTCGTATCGACGGGGAAAAACCGTGGTTTCCACCGTCGATATGACGTGGTGTGCCCGCTGGGTAGCGGTCAGCTTTAGGGCTGAACTAACATTGGCACCTAATCCCTCAACTCATGACAATGAGCAACGCATTGCTTGTCCCCCAAAACTAAATCGACATTTTTTGAAGAAGTCGGGTGCAGGGGTGCTTTAACAACATTTCTACCTCCCATCCTCCCCACATTGCGATGAGCAAATGTCAAAGAGAATGGAAGCCGTAAATAAGAGAAAGTGCCCTTGAGGTTTGGTCCTAAAAGGAACTTCATATAAAACTTCTACTATCAACAACAGCCATAAAAAAAAAGGAAATTATCCACTACAATTCATCCATCTCCGCTCTCCCTTCCACTCTGGTCTATCCACGGATTACATTATATCCACAAAACTTAAAACGATCCTGTCGAAATGGAATAAAACTAGGCGGTTGGAGACGGAGTCTTCAAATCCTATAGGTGAAATTGACTCTTCCAACAGCTAAACCTGCTCCCACCTGCAAGGACCTACTTATATATTTATACACCTAGCAAGTCGTATACCCACCACCGTATAATCCCCCCCCCCCCCACCCCCTTTTCATTTTACCCGTTCGGTCTTTACACTCCAACTCCCTCATCCCTCCCACCACTGCCCCCCCCCCCCGCCCTTTCCACACCTTGACATTTCTTTTTCCTTTAGTGACAGTGTACTTATATATGAAGCACATAGAGTTTGTGGTCTCTCGTGGCGGTGTCAAACCACGAGCCGTGTGTTTGATGTTTTCGCTGGTTTTCCGTGGACTCCTCTTTGAACTCCCGAGCTGCGATGAATTTGTCTAGTAAATACGTATTGTTCGATATACTCTTTCAACGTGCTTTCCTACCCCCTTTACCTCCCCCCCCCCCCATCTCTCATTCTCATTTTTCTCTCTCTCTCTCTCTCTCTCTTTCTCGGATGAATGGTGTATATAGTTGCGGCTACGTAGGAAATAAATGTAATTCACGTTGAGAAAGAAAGAAAGAGAGAGAGAGAGAGAGAGAGAGAGAGAGAGAAAGTAAGAAACAAACATAGAGAATTGCGATCTGACATGGGAGGTGTTCAGGGAGGGGAGTGATATTTACTTTTGCCATCATGCCAGTATGTTACAAGGGAAGGGAAGGGCTACGGGTGTACGGCACCAGTATTATTCTAATATCAACTGAACGACAACCCCATCCATTAATCCCATATCCACTCTCTCTCTATATATATATAGATATCCCTGCCTAGTCCTACATACAACTTTTAAAGGCTTACATTTTTCCAATACAAATTTCCCTTTACACTCTACTATTACATATATTTCCCGTACATATATTTCCCGTGCATATATTTCCCGTACATATATTTCCCGTACATATATTTCCCGTACATATATTTCCCGTACATATATTTCCCGTACATATATTTCCCGTACATATATTTCCCGTACATATATTTCCCGTACATATATTTCCCGTACATATATTTCCCGTACACATTATCCCACACGATATATTTTTTTAAACTACATAAAAACAAACAAAAGAAGAGTCATATGCCACTGCATTTTAAGGCTAAAACAAAAAACTACAACATAACTTCTAGTACGTTCAACTCTTGAATTCTTGAGCGCCATAAACACTTCCACAAAACATGCCCGGCTTATGCTATTTGTGTGCTGTCCGCTTGCTTGAAAACAACAGTACCTTACTTTAAAAAAACAACACTAGATCTACTTACAATAACATATGAACTATAGACGGGTATAAAAGTATAAACTAAAATGGGGTGCCAATGTTTGCGACACAAGGTGTCTTGCACGTGCTAGCTCGTGATTTAGTCTATCGACAGCTTGAGCGAGATGACCAGCGAGGGGGATAGCGAGGGGGATAAGGGCCCGTTTGTGGGGAGGCAGTAACTAGACACATTGTGTTGTTCGTTGCATCATTCGATGTGTTGTTTATTTGACTAAATGACACACTGTGTCTTTGTGTTATTTATTTGACTGAATGACACAATGTGTCGTTGTGTTGTTTATTCGGCCGAATAACACACTGTGTCGATTGGCTGTTTATATATATTTAAATAGAGAGAGAGAGAGAGAGAGAAAGAAAGAGAGATAGGGAGACGGTAAAAAATCGAGTTAAAGAAAGAGTAGGCCTACAAAAGATAGAACGAGAGAGAGTGTGAGAGAGAAAAGAGGAGAAGGAGATGAATACACATGTTTATTATTGTTTGGAATTTAGAACAATGAGATAAACAAAAGCTGGATTGGATTCGTTGCAAACACACAAGGTTGGAATTAAGAAAACATTTTGTGTTTCGTTACAATATGTTTTCAAATATTTTGTTATACGATCTAATTTTTTTATATATATTTTTTGTTTTTGTTTTTAGATTCCCGTTTTATGACACAAAATCGATGTCTGTTGCTGTTGTGTAGTTTTTTTTTTTTTTGTTTTTTTTTCTAGTTTGTATTTCTCTTCCCCCTTAACACCTCTTTTCTGTATACTCCATGTTGGATCTGTTCGTCTGCTGAAGTGAAAACTCGACAGCGGATTGGGTGGTTCGGGTAGAAGGAGGGAGGGGTGGTTTGGGAAGTGGGGTAGGGGTGGCATTGAACACGCACACATATACATACACACCCGCACGCACGGACGCGGACACAGAGCGAGAAGGGTTAACTATTGGTGCAACAAATCTTTTGTGTCTGCCGCTCCCGTTCACACGTTTGAGGTACTTATGAATAGCCTCTTGAATGAAGGGGAGTAGGTGGGGTGTTGGAAAAGTTGGGGGGGGGGGGGCGGGGGGTGCCGGCAGGATCGATTAACCGCTAGAGAGACAGAAAGACAAGTGTGAGAGAGACACACACAGGGAGAGAGAGAGAGAATAAATAAACGGGGGAAGGAAGAGAATAAGAACTGATTCAGAGGCGGATCCTACAATTCCTTTTTTTTTTTGGGTTTTGGTTGGTGCCTCGAAACTTAAAGTATACTCGGGCTCGCCTCGGCAGAGATTGAGAGTATTGAGTGGTCGATGCGATTGAGCGTAGGATCGCGGTTCATATGATCCTTGGTTCAATTCCAGATAGACATCCGACATTTTGTTCTGTGAGCGTGAGTGTGTGTGTGTGCTTAAATCCAAAGAAATTACCAAATTTGCATGATTATTGAGAAAAAGGGGTCTCTAGCAAATGGGATAAAAAAAGGGATCTAAAAAAGTAAAAGAATAACTTTACAGAACCATTTTAGTTTTCGCCCCTTAGTTTACGCAGGTCAGGGATATTGCAGAACAGCGTGGTCTTCAAGGATGTGTTCCATAACCCGAGGAGAAATCGAGTTTCCTTTGATGTTCTTTTGTCTTAGATTCAAAACCGTTTCACTCCGTATCAGCTACACCAATGAATGTCGGTTTGATGTTGTCGTATCAGCTCCACCAATGAATGTCGGTTATTGTATTAGTGGTCTGTCTCCATACTCCCCCCCCCCCCACATTCCCTAAATAGCCAGTTCGATTTTATTTGTCCTCTCTCACTCTTTGAACTTTCACGCCCCTCTGTTATGTCTTCCAATCTGCCCCCTCCACAAACACCACAATTCTCATTGTCACTCGTTCTCTCTCTCTCTCTCGCGTTCTTTAGCTTGCGCGCGCTGCCTGTTTTCCACAATCTCCTGTTCTCACCAGTGGCCCATTCAAGCCAGACCACCATTCTCAGATCATGTACTCACGTATTTCGTCCGGAGTCCACACCGGAAACGACTGGTCAGTGTCCAACCATCCCCCCCCCAACCCCACCCCACGCACGCGTTCCTTTTCCCGCTTCTAGCTGACAAACCGCGGGGGGGGGGGCGCCGTCTTGGTTTTCTCTCCTTCATTTCCGGTAGTCGCCCTCGGCCTGGGCCTCGTCGAAGACGTCCAAGGGTACGAAATCTTGCCCAGCGTCACGCGTTCGTCTGCTGATGTTTTTTTGTGCTAGAAATTGTGAACTCTACACGAGAGACGCCCTTGCCCATCCCCCAACCCCAAAACAAAAATATATTTTTTTTTACAAAAAAGAAAAGTTGGGACAGTTAGGTCAAATATTTTTACAACGAACATGATATTTTGTCAAGGAGGGCCAATAAACGTGATAGGGTGCCAGCTCCCATATTTTTGGTTGGGGGGAGGGGGGGGGCTATCTTGAATAAAGAAGGAACGTTTGCTGATGTAAAATTTCGCCAAGTAATATATGTCAGTGCCATAAAAAGACAAGGAAAGAGTAAAAAAAAAAGGCATGTACCGGAAGTTGGAATGGTCAAATATGGAGTCGTTGGGACCTGCTTAATTATTCACTGTCGTGGCTTGTGTGTGTGTGTGTGTGTGTGAGAGATAGTGTCCGTTGCCGTAGCCTGGGATGGGAGATAATGAAGGAGTGGGACAATGTGGATGGGGGTGAGTTGGTCGAAACAGAAGAAATTCTTATATTCATTTAGACGAGAGAAATGTTGGCTAATACACTGACCACTGGTCTTTCAATGGTGTCTAGATGTAAGAAGATACAAAGCAAAAATTACTTTTTTTTTTATGAAAAAAAATATTTGGAAGTTTTCTAAAATCTACGAAAGTTTTTGAAGAAGTTACAGGCATGCTTATGGGGACACGGTGGGCAGCGCGTTCGACTGGCGATCGGAAGTTTCTGGGTTCGATTCCTGGTGAAGAATAGGATTTTTTTTACCCGGGACTTGAGGGTGTATCTGAGTCTACCCGGCTCTGATGGGTACCTGACTTTCGTTGGGGGTTAAAGTAAAGGTGGCTGGGCATTGTGCTGGCCCACATAATCCCCTAGTATGCAGTGGTCCCAGAAACTGGTGAACGCTGCATTCGCCGGCCCTATGGATTAATTTGGTCTGACGGGAGACGTCATTGTTATAGGCAACAAATAGGTTCTTGGCAACTCAACGCTACAGGAACAAATCGAAGTGGTAATTCGTCAAAGAAGAGATGGGTGTGGAGATGTCACACCTACAGAAAACAGACAGTCTGCATCACGAGACAGAGAGATCACTTGAATCCCCACAAAAGAATGTAAGGCAGATGCCGCTGACCTGAAGGTACAAAACTGAAATCAGACTGAAGCATGTTGGGATACAACTCAAGAAGTCTATAGAAATGCCAGACAAACTTTCTCTCCTGTGGTCCATGTTCCAGGTGTGGAGACAGGTGTAAATGATGATAAAAAGAGAGTTGAAAGATCACCGGAGAGAAATTGATATCACTCACCTATAAATCTTGTGTCTACACATCTTTTTTTTTCTAGTTAAAATCTGTAGAGTATATTGCTTTCAGACTTTAAAAAAGTAGTAGTATTTTCATTCCAATCGTTGTTTGTTTGTTTTTTTGTTACACCGGAGTGTTGAGCAGAAATCCCCCTTTGCCGTGGAAACCAAAACATCAGCAAGACATCTAGTTTGAGCGTGGCCATGATCTATCCACGATACAATCACTAGAGCTATTGGCCCTAGTATAGAACCATTTCACGTTCAGACCCAGTGCTATGTTAGAATCCCAAGTAATGTAACTGATTTCCTCAACAAACAAACAAAAACAACCAAAAACATAAACAAAACAATAAACAAAAATAACAAACATAGAACACTTTCAAAAATTTCTTTTGGGTCGCCCTCCTATAAAATAACAATAAAACAAGTGAAACATCTAAAGTTACTTAAAATGTTTTTGTGTTTTCTCCTGTTTCTAAACATACAGTATTTTCAGGTTTTCTGTGGTTTTTGTGTGTGTGTGTGTGTGTTTTTATCATCACAATATTCTTGTTGTTTTGTTTTCCTTCTCTGTTCTATTCTATTGTAAGAAGAACAGTAGTTGTTGTTGTTTAATTTCCCCCCTTTCAACAATTGTTCACGTGCAAAAAGGGTGCCCACCCAGACATGGCGTTATGCAAAGTCCACCATTCCACCGCCCCCTCCACTGCCTCACTTAATATAGCACTGCCCTTCCCCACCACCCACCTACCCCCTCTGGACCTCTGAGCCGTTTCCTGTTTTAAATAGTGGATCTGCTAGAAAAAACATACAATTTTAAACTATAAGTCAGTTTTTTTTTATTCGAATCAACGATCGTCTTCAATCAATGACCTTCTTCAATCAATTATCGTCTTCAATCAATTAT
This sequence comes from Anisus vortex, assembly GCA_949126835.1. Classification (NCBI taxonomy): domain Eukaryota; kingdom Metazoa; phylum Mollusca; class Gastropoda; family Planorbidae; genus Anisus; species Anisus vortex. Next base: position 27,264,077 of record OX421504.1, read on the forward strand.
CGTCTTCAATCAATTATCGTATTCAATCAATGACCTTCTTCAATCAATTATCGTCTTCAATCAATGATCGTCTTCAATCCATGATCGTCTTCAATCAATGACCTTCTTCAATCAATTATCGTCTTCAATCAATTATCGTCTTCAATCAATGACCTTCTTCAATCAATTATCGTCTTCAATCAATTATCGTCTTCAATCAATTATCGTCTTCAATCAATGACCTTCTTCAATCAATTATCGTCTTCAATCAATTATCGTCTTCAATCAATGACCTTCTTCAATCAATTATCGTCTTCAATCAATTATCGTCTTCAATCAATGACCTTCTTCAATCAATTATCGTCTTCAATCAATTATCGTCTTCAATCAATTATCGTCTTCAATCAATTATCGTCTTCAATCAATTATCGTCTTCAATCAATTATCGTCTTCAATCAATTATCGTCTTCAATCAATGATCGTCTTCAATCAATTATCGTCTTCAATCAATTATCGTCTTCAATCAATTATCGTCTTCAATCAATTATCGTCTTCAATCAATTATCGTCTTCAATCAATGATCGCCGCAGCTGCGTCTTAAAATTATCATCTAAGCTTGTTAGACTTAGCTGAAATATCAAGTCAAAAGGTCTCCTTCTTCGTCATTACTTAGTTTTGCTGCCTTCTTAGTGGTACCAACCTTAGGTTGAATATAAAGAATATTATTATTCGAACCTTATAATCTAAGAAAATAATATGTTTAAAATGACAGAGGGATGTTAAAAGAAACACTTTATTTTACATATAAAAAAAAAATTTCTTCCTGAGTGACACCCGGGGATGGAAGGGGTTGACTGAACTAGCCAGGAAAGAGAGCGTCTTAACGTCAATTAAAACCCTAATCTAAATGCATGGCTAGGTTTTTTAAAGTGGAAATAAAGATCGTAGATATATTATAATATGTCTCTTTTTATCATTATCTTGCCTTGATAAGCTCATGTGTGCGTTTTTGAAGGTTAAATATAATTCTTATCTCGCCTAAAATTATGTTTAAACTAAAATCAAAATTAACAAGAACAATAAATCCATATGGATGACTGTAACTGCTTTAAAAAAAAAAAAAGAAAACTAATGGAAGAATATATGTTTGCAATGTTTATAATTTTCTTTGTTTTCAAATTTGGTTTTGCAAATGAGAAAAAACAATTGTTAGCATATTTCTTTATTTTATTTATTTATATATTTGTATAGTTATTTAAAAGTGGAAACAGGACAAAAACTACAAAAACGTTTTATTGATTTTTAAGCACTTATAAATATTAAGTTCAATCAAATCATACATAAACTTAAACAAATATTAGACGAACGGGGAATTATTAAACATGTAGTTTCAAACCTCGTTCATAGGCGTAAGTCGTTGATCAGGGGGAGCAGCAAAAGGAGTAGTGGGGGCTAAAATGTTGTGTCAACAAATGTTCGCGCCCCCCACCCCATTCAACCCTACCACTAGACTGGTCGAGAAACGGGTTTTCTAATTTATCCAAGCGCCCCTCAGAATAGAATAAGCGGGTGCGGGATGTAGAGGAGGGGGGGGGGGTGGGGGCGGTAACAAGAAGAAAGTGGAAAACCAAAAAGCTGAAGAAAAAAAAAAAAGAAATTTTTGGTTGAACCGTCGGTTTCAAAGCGAGAGAAGAAAAGGGAGAGATAAAAAGATGGAAGCCCGATTACGGATTTACCCGATTGACATTTTAAAAATAAAGGACGATTGATGGAGTGATAGAGACAGAGAGAAGAGAGAGAAAGAAAGAGAAGGGTTTGGAGTGGGGGGGGGACAGAGGCAGAGAATGATGTCTTGGAAAAACACTCTCCAATTCCAGAGGACAAAAGATGACAGACAAAAGGGAGGAGGGGGGAAGACTGGGGAGGGGAGGGGGTCCCTAGTTCGACTACACGCGAAAGCTGACCACTCCAAGCCCTGATAATCTTTTGTAAAATGGAGGGGGTGAGGAAGAAAAAAGAAGGGAGGAAGGGGGGGGGGACTTGCAGGTCACGGTCTGGTAGCTATCGGCGATTTCTGACTGTTCATGGGCGGAGAGTCTTTGTGTTCTGAGGGTGGGTGGGGGTATTCGCAACGGGCGATGGAGGAGAAATGAAAACATTGGACTCTGCAAGGGGTGACCGTCGAAGACCGAAATCCACCGCCCCCCCCCCTCAAACCCACCCTCTCATGATTCCCACGTAGCCTTAAGGGCAATGCACGGAAGCGAGTGGCCCTTTAGGGGCTAGCCTGTGACCTGTGACACTTTTCGGGGCCCCCTTGTTTACATTGGCTGAGACATTTATAAGGTTCTGTTCTATCGTGTAAAGCCATGAAACGGGTACAGCTTGGGTACAACGCTCGGTACAATATAACGTTTGGTACTACGCCCGGTAAAGTATAACGTTGGGTACAACTCTCTGTACAGTATAACGTTGGGTACAGCGCTCTGTACAGTATAACGTTTGGTACAACTCTCTGTACAGTATAACGTTGGGTACAACTCTCTGTACAGTATAACGTTTGGTACAACTCTCTGTACAGTATAACGTTTGGTACTACGCCCGGTAAAGTATAACGTTTGGTACAACTCTCTGTACAGTATAACGTTTGGTACAACTCTCTGTACAGTATAACGTTTGGTACAACTCTCTGTACAGTATAACGTTTGGTACAACTCTCTGTACAGTATAACGTTTGGTACAACTCTCTGTACAGTATAACGTTTGGTACAACTCTCTGTACAGTATAACGTTTGGTACAACTCTCTGTACAGTATAACGTTTGGTACAACTCTCTGTACAGTATAACGTTTGGTACAACTCTCTGTACAGTATAACGTTTGGTACAACTCTCTGTACAGAATAACGTTTGGTACAACTCTCTGTACAGTATAACGTTTGGTACTACGCCCGGTAAAGTATAACGTTTGGTACAACTCTCTGTACAGTATAACGTTTGGTACAACTCTCTGTACAGTATAACGTTTGGTACAACTCTCTGTACAGTATAACGTTTGGGACAACTCTCTGTACAGTATAACGTTTGGGACAACTATCTGTACAGTATAGCGTTTGGGACAACGCTCTGTACAGCACCACGTTTAGTACCACGCTCTGTACAGAAAAACGTTTGAGCAGCACTTGGTCATCGATTAACCTTGGGCGTCGGTTACGCCTCCCCGATTCTCCAGGTCGCGAAGGTCGAAATGTTTATGAGTTGGAGGGAGCATTTAACTACCACCAATGCCCCCCACCCCATTTATCCTGCCATCTGTATTCATCCTGTTTTAATCCACCCCAGTAAACCGAAAACTTTCTACACTCTGTAACTTTAAAAATCAAAGGTTAAGTCAGAAAGACGTCACTTCCTGTCAACTTTGCCATTTTGATTCTTTTGTTTGTCCGGTTTGAATCTCATATATCCTATATAGACCTATATTAAGAGCTGAAAGTTGTTAAACGTTTGCGCGAGACACAGCCTGCTCCATGATACCGAACGCTTCGCTGACTTCCCTTTGTCACCGGAGAGTAACGGATAATACCGAAGTAAATGGCCGTGTTGCCGAGAGTGGCCGCAGATGCCGAGTCTCGACGCGAGGGTGATAAAGGGAGACTGCGACGGTTCTAAAAAAAACACAACTGACGAACTGTGCGTTTGTGTGTTTGTGTGTGATGGGGTGGGAGGCCTGTGAGTGGAATTGGGTGGCGGTGGGGCGTCGGGGGGATCATTGCAAGGCGGGGGTGCATAAAGCCAGATGTCTCGTTCTTGTTCAGCGCAGATTTATAGCTCCCGTTCTATTTACAAGTGATGCACATCATGGCGCCCACACCTGTGCAACGCGATTTTGTTGTGTTTTTTTTTGTTCTCGCTTCTAATGTTACAAAGCATGTGAACTTACAGAGAGAGAGAAAGAGAGAGAGAGAGAAAGAGAGAAAAAGAGGCAGACGGACAGAGAAATGTGGGGGGGGGGGCCAAAAAGAGAAGAGGTGGACTTTTTTAGGGGACAGTGCACCCGGTGTCACAGTTGTCTTCTGTGACAATAAGAGACTTTTGTCCTGATGGTCAAGGAGGTCAAGACTTGTGGTCAGCACATTGATGACCTTAACTTTCTGTACACATGATGGCCGAGAATATTCTGTTCCACCCCACAACCCTGATTGAAAATAATATAACAAAAAATTTTATGAGCCGTTTTCTGAACTAAGCGTCTCTATTGCGATAAAATGGACAGGTTCGCTATTTAAATGACCACCATATCATCATAACTTTTTAATACCACACAAGCTTGACAACAACAATTTGTATGCACGTTCCAGGGCCAGAAGACCGTAAACAATAACAATTAAAAAAAATAGAACAAAAACTAGATACTCGAAAGATACGTTCTCACTACTCGTTTTATTGTAATATTGATAGTTATTTTATCAAAACACATTGTAATCATTCGTTTCTCCGTCATTTTTGACGGGCGAAACCGCTAGTATCATAATAATAGAGCTGGGTGTCTCTTTTACGTGAATCCAGTTAATATATCTATCAGTAATAGAAACTGATCATAGCGAAGGGCTTTAAACAACAACACCAACAAAACAACAACATTATCTTTATTGAGGTCAAGTAGAGCAATAAGATGCCTTTGCACTTTTAATTCGTCTTGAAGCTTTCCGACGGGACCCCCCACGTGATCAGAAGCCAATTTCTTCACTTTAAACTAAATAACATCCAGTGAACCATTGAGGCTCTTCTTCAGCCTTTCACTTAAAGTGTAACTAATGTCCCCCCTCCCCCCCCCCCCCCCCGTTTTATTCAGTAGCTAATCTAGAAACCTTTGAAACTGACACACACACACACACACACATACACACACATACACACACATACACACACACACACATAGAGAGAAACAAAACGAAAAACTTCCGAGAGAAATTTGCCCTCGCTTGATACCTCCCTTGTTTCTACGCTAACGACAGAATTTCCTGCAGCGGGGACTCGGGAAGGCTTCCGCTGTAAGCACTTGGTGGGTCTCGGTCAAAGACCAGGGTTCCGAGAGAAGAACACACACACAAAAATGGAGCCAAACGACAAGAAAGAGGAAAGGGGGTAAATTGCCGGGCATTTCTTGACCTCTAGGGCTTCTCGTGAGGATGAAGGCAACTTCCTTTTTTCTAAAAAAAATTTTTGGTAAATGGAAATAACCAAGTAGAAAATGGAAATGGACAAAATTATACTTTAAAAGAAACCCAGATCTGAATCTTAACCAAATGTTCAACAACGAGAATTGCAAACTTACTTAGCAGTGAAATTTCACATTTAAAGTAATTTGATTTCATTGGCACAACATCATTTATAGTGTTTTAGTGGAGAATAACAGATATATGAATTTTAAGACTACTTTAATACTTACAATGGTGCTTGACTATATCTGTTGTTGTTATGAACGGTTGATATTGTTTTGTTATTTTTTTGGTAAACGGGAACAACATATGGAGGATAACCCATCTAACAGATACTTATCCAACATATCGGATAACCTCCCGCCCCCACACCTCCGATCTTTTTTTTTTACAACTGTTTATTATCGGTATATACTATAGCCTATAGTGTGTTTGAACAGTATCATATTTTGGAGGAGATAAAGATTACGTAAAAATAGACGGATTGGTAGACAGAAGGACAGACGGACAGAAAAATAGATAGATAGACAGACAAATAGATAAATAGACAGATTGATAGATGTGCCTACATAGATAGATAAATAGACAGACATATAGGATATATATGTATATGTGTAGGTATATAGATAAACATAGATAGATAGATAGATAGACCGACATATATATAGATATATTGATAGATAGATAGACCGACAGATATACAAATATAGATTGATAGATACACTGATAGATAATATAGTGGGATGGAAAGCAGGAGAGAATGAGTAAGAGAGAGATACAGAACGATATAGAGAGTGAAACAGAGAGCGTGATGAGAAGAAATAAATGTGGAATAAATGTGTAAGAAGAATCTTAAAACAGGAAGAGAACAATTAAACACATTTTCTTTCTAAACTTCCACTGATACAATAGACTTCAGAATGTCAACACCAACATCCTAAACTCCAGCAAATATATACACACAAAAACTTCTCCCTAAATACATAACAAAAACACGGCGGCAAGCCATATACGCTATAGATCTATATATTTTTACCTCAACACCAAAAGCTGGAGAAACCATGAGATGAAAGCTGGCAAGTGGAAAATATGGCTGGCACTGGGGGGGGGGGGGGGGGGGGAGGGTAACTGATGGTGAGGAGGCGCAGCTTCTAAGAGCCGATTGCTAAAAGAAGACAGGAAGGTGAAAAATGGAAAACGGAAAATTAAAAAAAAAAAAGCAAAAACAAGGGCATATAACTTAAAGGTAGATGTGGATATAAAAACAAACCAGATTAGATTTTTTTTTTTGAACAGAACTTTTACATACACATAAAAGACAAACAAAAAATCCACCGAAAGCATAAAACTCGGCATAAAAGATCGACGAGAGAAGAAAAGGGGAAAAATCATCGCAGAACAAAGGGAGAGAATCTCTCAGCGCCACCATGCATCATCGGTTTAATGCCCCTTTCTTGCTCCAGAACGCATTACATAAGAAAGTACAGTGTAATACGTTTTCAAAAACAAGGGAGGGAACACCATAGACAGAAAGTTATCTACCCTTTTTTGTTTACAATTTTTATGACAATAACGGGAGAAAGTTAAAACAGTCAGGGTGGGGGGAGGGAGAGAGGGATTGAGGGAGGGGAGGAAAGAGGGGCAAAAACGAAGGGGCAATAAAATATAGACCTAAGCTGTTTGTTTTTTGCTGGGGCAATATGGCCGTGGCTGCACGGAATTCTCGTGTTAGGGCCTAGCTATTAGAAAAAATTGTTTGGGGGCCACCAAAATGTAAGGGGCACGGTAGCCGAGCGGAAGTGCGTTCGACTGGCAATCCAAGTGTCCTTGGTTCGAATCCTGGTTGAGGATAGGATTATTTTACCATGTTTTGTGGGTGTCCAGGTCTACCTGACCTTAGTTGGGGTAAAGGCGGGTGTGCATAGTGCTGGCCACACAATCACCTAGTATGCTGTGGCCACGGAAACTGGTGAACGCTGCTTCACCGGCCTTATGAATCAATTTGGTCCGACGGAATAGTTTAGTTTTTTTTTTTTTTTACCAAAATCTAAAATCAATGTTGTTTTAGAACGGTGGGGCCCATTTGTGCCTCGTCTCAAACTTTGCGATAGTTTAACCCTTCCCGTACCGACCTACTTCTATCTATGCTGCCTTCAGTTCCGCTATATACGCGCCCGGGACTGTAAGGGTTAATCAAATAAACAAACAAAAGAAAACAAACAAAAAGAAACCTTGATAAAAATACAATTTTAAAATATAACCCAAATTTGTTTCTACAAGCAAAGCAAAATGTAAAAAAAAAAAAAACAGAAACCATCAAAAAAGTTCTATGGACATTTGGAGGTTTGGCACACACATAAGTTAAGGACTGGCATTGTAAAAAAAAAAGGGGGGGGGACAGGGCTATCGTGTTGCAGGCCCAGGGTCAAAGACAAGGTCATACGTAACCAAGTCAAAGGTTATTGCAACCTTGTTTCTTTAAGTATTTCAGGGTGTTAATCTACCTGCCCCCCCCCACCCCCTCCTCCCCAATTGTGTTTCTTTTTTTTTTTTATTATTCTCTAGTTTTAATACTTTGTAAGACTTGTTACATGTTCGGAAACTAGAAATTATGGGATGGCAGTGTATCACTTTTTTGTTGTAACCCTGTAAAAAAGAAAACGTATCAGCACTAGTTTAGTCTATCATTGAATGTGTTTCTTCGTGCATTTTTCTGTCTCTTCATTTGTCTTCTCTGTTTGTCTGTATTTTTGATTGTCTGTTTATTTGTTGGTCTGTCTGTATTTCCGTCTCCCTTACAATAACCCTTTCTCACTCTCTGTCTCTCTCTCTCTCTATTATATCACATTCACACATTTCTCCATCCATTCATCCCAACACTACACCATCTATTCATCCATCCACCCGGATATCCATCCACTCAACCACTCCATATGTCCATCTACGGATTTATCCACCTACCCTTACTCACATCCAGCCACCCATCTATCCACCAAAATAAACCCAATCCATTCATCCCCATCGCCCCGTATTTTAACATGACATCACACACACAAACGCATAATAAAAAAATAAAGCCAGCACTAAAAGTTGGCAATAGTCGGGGTAACGCCTTTGATGAATGAAAGAACAAAAGCTAGTTACCGAACATCGCCGTTACCCGTCTGAAAACTTGCTAACATATTAGCTCACACTTCTGAACATCATAGAGCGAAACCCCATAACAAAAACTCTGCTCTATGCCGACCACTCACCACCCCACCACATCCCCGATATTCGCCACACAACCGTTATTTTCTTTTAGCTCTTATAATTACATTTTTATGTTGGCAAACATTCAACTTCCCTGCCCCGACTTACAGAAACGCCCCTGGCTTGGCCCGCCGGCCCCCCACACATCTAAAAAAAAAAAACTCAGTAGTTCTGGCGTAGCCATTGCCAACTCTGTTAAATTCGAATCGACTTTCCCCCTCCCCCCCTCCCCCTCCCACCACCCTCTCTTTATATTTTTATTTTGGGGGGAAGTGAAGACTTGTACACATACAAAATGTCTGCCGATTCAATTACTCATGTCTAAATGCAGTTAAGGACACGCTTGCTCGAGCCTACGGGGTTTTGAGGAGGGAGACTTTACGTGGTGGCGTCCACGCGCCCTTGATTGTTAAGGCAGGAGGAGGTCCAGAGAGGTGCGCGCGGGGTGCGGGGGGGGGGGCGTGCTACGTTCTACCCACGATGATGTGTGCCGCAAACATCCTGTAACATCATTTAACCTTGGGAGATACTTTTTTATTTTCGTTTTTTTTTTTGGTCATATTGCCCCGAGGTGTGGCGAGGAAGTAGGGGGCGGCGGCGCCCCGTGTTGGTGAGTGCTTTTAAAGATAACCGATCTGTATCCTGTAACTGTTGAAAAAAAAAGATGAGAGTGAGAGAGAGAGAGAGAGAGAGAGAGAGAGAGAGAAAGAGAGAGAGCGAAAGAGAGAGGAGAGAGAGAGAAAGAGAGAGAGAGAGAGAAAGAGAAAGAGAGAAAGATGAAGATTGACTAAAGTAGAAACAGAGAGTGCCAAAGAAAAGGAAAAGAAGAAATTAATAAAGATGAGATTTGAGAAAAGAGTGAAAGGAGACGTGTATAGATAAGAAGATTTTATAGAGAGAAAGGCAGACATAGAGAGATAGAGAAAGGCAGACATAGAGAGATTAAGGCAGACATAGAGAGAGAAAGGCAGACATAGAGAGAGAAAGGCAGACATAGAGAGATAGAGAGAAAGGCAGACATAGAGAGATAGAGAAAGGCAGACATAGAGAGAGAAAGGCAGACATAGAGATAGAGAGAAAGGCAGACATAGAGAGAGAGAGAGAGAAATAAAGGCAGACATAGAGAGAGAGAAAGGCAGACATAGCGAGATTAAGGCAGACATAGAGAGAGAAAGGCAGACATAGAGAGAGAAAGGCAGACATAGAGAGATAGAGAGAAAGGCAGACATAGAGAGATAGAGAAAGGCAGACATAGAGAGAGAAAGGCAGACATAGAGATAGAGAGAAAGGCAGACATAGAGAGAGAGAGAGAGAAATAAAGGCAGACATAGAGAGAGAGAAAGGCAGACATAGAGAGATAGAGAAAGGCAGACATAGAGAGAGAGAGAGAAATAAAGGCAGACATAGAGAGAGAGAAAAACAGACATAGAGAGAGAGAGAGAGAGAGGCAGACATAGAGAGAGAGAAATAAAGGCAGACATAGAGAGAGAGAAAGGCAGACATAGAGAGAGAGAGAGAGGCAGACATAGAGAGAGAGAGAGAAAGGCAGACATAGAGAGAGAAAGGCAGACATAGAGATAGAGAGAAAGGCAGACATAGAGAGAGAGAGAGAGAGAGAAATAAAGGCAGACATAGAGAGAGAGAAAGGCAGACATAGAGAGATAGAGAAAGGCAGACATAGAGAGATTAAGGCAGACATAGAGAGAGAAAGGCAGACATAGAGAGAGAAAGGCAGACATAGAGATAGAGAGAAAGGCAGACATAGAGAGAGAGAGAGAGAAATAAAGGCAGACATAGAGAGAGAGAAAGGCAGACATATAGAGATAGAGAAAGGCAGACATAGAGAGAGAGAGAGAAATAAAGGCAGACATAGAGAGAGAGAGAGAAAGGCAGACATAGAGAGATTAAGGCAGACATAGAGAGAGAAAGGCAGACATAGAGAGAGAAAGGCAGACATAGAGAGATAGAGAGAAAGGCAGACATAGAGAGATAGAGAAAGGCAGACATAGAGAGAGAAAGGCAGACATAGAGATAGAGAGAAAGGCAGACATAGAGAGAGAGAGAGAGAGAAATAAAGGCAGACATAGAGAGAGAGAAAGGCAGACATAGAGAGATAGAGAAAGGCAGACATAGAGAGAGAGAGAGAAATAAAGGCAGACATAGAGAGAGAGAAAAACAGACATAGAGAGAGAGAGAGAGGCAGACATAGAGAGAGAGAGAGAAATAAAGGCAGACATAGAGAGAGAGAAAGGCAGACATAGAGAGAGAGAGAGAGAGGCAGACATAGAGAGAGAGAGAGAAAGGCAGACATAGAGAGATAGAGAAAGGCAGACATAGAGAGAGAAAGGCAGACATAGAGATAGAGAGAAAGGCAGACATAGAGAGAGAGAGAGAGAAATAAAGGCAGACATAGAGAGAGAGAAAGGCAGACATAGAGAGATAGAGAAAGGCAGACATAGAGAGAGAGAGAGAAAGGCAGACATAGAGAGAGAGAGAAATAAAGGCAGACATAGAGAGAGAGAAAGGCAGACATAGAGAGATAGAGAGAAAGGCAGACATAGAGAGATGGAGAGAAAGGCAGACATAGAGAGATAGAGAGAAAGGCAGACATAGAGAGATGGAGAGAAAGGCAGACATAGAGAGATAGAGAGAAAGGCAGACATAGAGAGAGAGAAATAAAGGCAGACATAGAGAGAGAAAAATAAAGGCAGACATAGAGAGAGAGAAATAAAGGCAGACACAGAGAGAGAGAAATAAAGGCAGACATAGAGAGAGAGAGAGAGAAAGAGAACAACAAAGCACAATAAAAAAAAAAAGAACATTGTGTCTATGAATGAACCTATGCAATATTTTGTCAATGTAGAAAAAAATACTACTTGGACTTGGAGGGGGTGTAGCAAGCTGTTTTTTGTTTTTATTTACAATATTTCGAATTTTCTTGTATACCTACATTTTTTAATATTTCTTTTCTAATAATAACATAATACCTTCCCTATAACAACACTTATTATCACACACATATTCTAAAGTCAACTGTGCACACTCACTCTCTCTCTCTGTTGGCGCCCTCCTTCCTTTTGGGGTTCTGCGCCACCACGACGCGAGGACCGCTCGTTAGCTCCATTTGATCTTCTCCCTTCGTTTGACTCAGCCTGTCATCATCGGGGTAAAGAAGAGACGAGGGGCGCGGGGGAGGAACGGGGAAGGAGGGGGAGGGGGGGTAGCGGTAACACGAGTCTGACATAGTCTATCTGGTAAGATAACTGTGAGAACTTGGAATCGGGAGAACTGGAATGGGGGAGGCGGAGGCGGGGGGAGTTAGTATACAAATACTCACAATGCATTTTCTAATAGCCCTCTTTAAAAACATGTAGTATGCATATAAGCCGGTTCTTTCATCATATTCACTCAGTTGTGATATATGTAATAATATAATAATAATAATAATATAATTATATATGTAATAATTTCTAATTTACCAACATCAAATGAAGAAATGTAGTCTACAGATAGATGGTTAGATGCATGCACGAATATAATATATTGACATAAACATCGATAGATAATATATTTATATGGAAGCTATAGGGATAGATAAATAAATGGATATATAGATAGATGAAAACATAGATATGTATAGAGATAAATAATAAATATATATTTTAATAGATTGATAGATAAAAACATAGGTAGGTATATAGATAAATATATATATATAGATATATATATATATGTATATAGATAGATAGATAGATAGATAGATAGATAGATAAGTGGATAGATAAGTAGATAGATAGATAGATAGATAGATAGATAGATAGATAGATGGATAGATAGATAGATAGATAGATAGATAGATAGATAGATAGATAGATAGATAGATAGATAGATAGATAGATAGATAGATAAGTAGATAGATAAAAACATAGATAGACAGACAGATCAAGTTGTATGGGGGGTCGGGAGACTCTAACCACAAGGAGGAGAAGGTAGGTAGGGGGGAGTTGGAAGCGGGTGGAGGCGGGTGGTGTTGAAAAGTCTGGACTAACACCTCCATCTACTCGTGAGTGGTCCCGTCATCAGGTCGTCATGGTAAGCCATCACGCTGAGAGCCTGCTCATGCTCAAGGTCACCTGGTTTGTGTTTCCAGCCCTCTGCGCATGTGAGCGTATACGTATGCGTCTGTCTGTTTGTCTGTGTGTGTGTGTCTGTGTGTGTGTGTGTGTCTCTGTGTGTCTGTTTGTGATTTTGGGTGATGTGGGGAGACCGCCTATTAAGTAAGTTCACGGAATTCGCTTGGTTGCGTCTGAAGCAGTTAAACGTATCCCATGATGCCTGTGTGTGTGTGATTGTGTTTGCGTGTGTGTGTAGTGTGTGTGTAGTGTGCTTAGGACGTGTCAGTCAGAAGCACGTGCTTCGTGTAACTGTACCGCACACGTGTATATGTATGTATGTAGGAGCCTATTTGATCCTGCCTACACATTTAACTGGTACGTTCATATTGCATATATGTGTTCACAGGTGTGTGTATATGGGTATAATATTTACATGTGTTGATATAGGTATAAATATTTACATATATATATATATATATACATGTGTGTATATATAGGTATAGATATTTATATGTATGCATATTGGTATAAATATTGGCAGGTGTGTTTATAGGTATGATTATACAGGTGTGTTTACAATCGTATTTACCTTTGTGTATTTATGTACATAAATATATAGTCTAATTATATTATAGTAATGCGTGTACACGTCGGCATATTGCTTTATTTATTCACATTTCTTATAACGACATGGTGAGTAAAAAAAAAAATGTCAATACGCACGAACAATTCTAAGACATTCCTGTTAGATTTTCGCTCATTTTTAAACTTACTGTGTAATCTCGCTCCACTAACTCGACTACTCCTAGCAGTAACTTTCAATGGAAAATCAGATGAGAATCGAAAGGAAGGAAAGAAAAATAGCACGCAAGAGAGAGAGAGAGAGAGAGAGAGAGAGAGAGAGAGAGAGAGAGAGAGAGAGAGAGAGAGAGAGAGAGAGAGAGAGAGAGAGAACTAGAAGTTAGATGATGAATATGATAGAAATGCTTTAAAAAATGTTATCTGTTCAATACAATTCCTCGCCATACAGAAGAGAGAGGAAAAAACAAACAACTGTAGCGCCCACGCCATCTTGGAGTACAAGTACTCAACGTGACAATCTAAAGTTATAATAATAATAATAATAATAATAATATAAAAAGATCTTTTACAAAAGAAGTAACTTGTTGGGATAATCCTAATCTCCACGGGGATGTATCTCGCTTTGCAAAGCTGTCAACTTTAATCTGGTATAAATCTTTTGAGGAGGAAAAAAACTAAGATAATCTTTTACATGGGATTTCTATTTGACGGACATGACATTTTATTATTATTATTATTATTATTATTATTATTATGGTTGTAAGGGTTTAATCTGTAGGCCTAAGTAGGGAAAAGATGAAGGTATTTCTTTTTCTTGATCCCCCCCCCCCCTTTTTTTTGGTCTAAAAGTAAATTTGAGGTTTTTTTTTAAAGATTAGGGTTATGGTTAATTCCTGCACGTGGAAAGTACCACACGTGGTATGTTTTGTTATGAGGAGCGAGGGTGGTGGTTCATGGTGATATTTTTTTTTCCTCCGAATAGATGCCCCCCCCCCCCCTTCTACACCCAATCACCACCAACCATCTCAAAAGGACACAAATAGCAACGAGGAACCAGTAGTACTCAACATACATACCCATAAGTGGCAGCAACAACCTCTAGTGTTAAGATGGATTTGAACTAGGGTCCTTTAGTACGACAACCAGAGCGCGTGCATGCTCAGATTATGTCGCCACGTTACGTACAAGCGTGAGTGTCCTTAAGAGAGCGAGAGAGAGAGAGAGAGAGATAGAGAAGAGAGAGAGAGAGAGAGAGAAGGGTATAATGTGATTAACAGAATGTCTGTGGCTTGTGTATGTGTGCGACTTACGGTGTGACGGTAAGAGAACAAAACGGGGGTGAGGGGGGGGAGAAGCATGAGTTTGGAGGAGGGCGCCAGATGCTTGTCAACGATCTGCAACTGTTGCTGTGTGGTGTGTGTGTGTAGGGTTGTTGGGTGTGTGCGTGTGTAGGGTTGTTGGGTGTGTGTGTGTGCGTGTGTAGGGTTGTTGGTGTATGGTGTGTAGAGGGGTGGCGGTACATATAGTTGACGAGCTTAGTGTCAACGTTTTGTAACGTGCATTTAATGAAGTCTAATAAGGTGTGGTGGTGGTGGGGGGGGGGGAGGTCGCAAGGTGGAGGCCACCGTGTTAGGGTCATGGCTGCCGGCACGCCCTGTGAAATTGTAACGATTAACTATGGACATTTTTGTCCCAAATGTCTATCTATATATCTAATTATCTATCAATATATGTAATTATCTACCTACCTAATTATCTATCTATCTAGTTATGTATCATTATATCTAATTATCTATCTATCTAAATATCTATCTCTCTATCAGTCTATCTATCAGTCTCTATGTCTATGTATAATATGTCTTTTTTTCTGCTTGTTGGTCTGTCTATTTTATGTCAGTCTGATCTATGTATATTGATCCATATTGATATCGGTGTATTAACCCCGCCAAGTAGATTGGGAAATTTGAAAACCGGGGTAAACTCAAACCCGCTACCTCCTCTCCCCACCCCTTTCCCCCGCCCCTTTCCCTAACATGTGTATAACATCAGGGTGTATTATACAAACAACCCAAGACACCAATAAACACCACGTCATCGTCACACACAAACACACCTTTCTCTGGATATTTTTTCTTTGCCCCCGGCTAGACCGGAAACGCTGTTGGTGGCTTTTGGTTATGACTGATCTCCCCCTTAGCCCCTCCCCCTTTTTTTTTGTGCTTCTTGTCTTGCACCTTCACTTCAATTCTTCTACCCTACGCCCAAACTGATCATAGGGCCGGGTGGAGCAGCGTTTACCAGTTTCTGTGACCACGGCATACAGGAGATTGTGTAGCCAGCACAATGCCCAGCCGCCTTTAGTTTACCCTTTAACTAGTGTCCGGTACACATCAGAGCTGATCAGTTTTGGTCCGAAGGGTACCCTACATACTTACCCTACGCCCACCACAAAAGATACGCCCCTTACTATTTTTGTTTTTTGCAACCATCAATGCTCAGACATTCAATTTTTATGACAAATTCGATTCCTGAAATATTTTGCGCGGATTGATGTACCGCTCCGTGTGGGAATGTGTGAGCGCTCGTATTTACTCACGCGCCTCCCGTGGAGTGGTGTTGAATGGGGGAGGAGGGACAGTATAAAGAGCCCCCCCCCTCCGAGGTGGTGTATGGATGGAGTTAGCGGATAGAGGCAGGGGGGCGTGGGCGACCAGAAGAGGAAGTATTTGCTTAACAATCATTTCTTTGGTTTAGTTCTCTTTCTCTTCGTCATTCAAAAATGGGTGACTTCACTAACAATTTTTCCCCCCAATATCGATATTCAATTTTTATGTTATTTTTATAAGCGTATAAATATTTATAGATTTAGTGTAATATAAAAACACGAATACTTTATATCATCCATATCAAAATCTAACTTTGTGTAATTCTTTTATAAAGAATACGTATATCTATACGTTATAAATACGTTTATTTGTGATATACTTTATATAATATGTGTTATTATTGTTGAAATATTTTTGGGGTGCTGGTACACACAGGGTGGGGCGCTGAAGAGAGTGAAGGGGGGGTTCAAAGCCCCAGCACCCCCTTTTTTTTTTTGAGAAAGCCATGTTTACACAATTTTCTTCCATTGATTCTTGGGGACACTTGGTTGTGAGAGGTGGTCTGTGTTTTTTTTTCTTTTTATACATCCCCGCGCCCCCCCAGTTCTCCAGCGCCCCCATCTCTTCTAGCACCCGCAAACAAGTTTTATTTAATCTTCGCTGCTCTCGCTTTATCTTGTCTCTCGTTGAAACTTTCTATCATTCTCTCTCTCTCTCTCTCTCTCTCTTTCTCTCTCTCTCTCTCTCTCTTTCTCTCTCTCTCTCTCTCTCTCTCTTTCTCTCTCTCTCTCTCATTTGTTCTTTTTCACTCGATCTCTATATTTTTGGATAGAGAGAAGAGGAGTGGAGAATGTTGGAAGAATAGTTGAATGAAATGAATAGATGAAGGGGGTGAGGAGGAGCTGTGTGAAACGTTCTCTGGGATTTGTGAACTGTCTGTTGAGACGTGAGGAGTGGATAGAAAGAACGAAAGAGGGAGAGTAAGTGTGAGAGAGAGAGAGAGAGAATAAGACTGAGAGAATAAGAGAGAGAGAGAAATGTATTGAAAGTTATGGATGTGATGTGAAGATGGAGCTCTCCAAAATGTCAATGATGACACATTGTCCAAAAAAGAACGTGTCATCGAATGTCATGACAGGAACGATCCTTGTCTTCAACCGAGTCGAACATTTTAAACATGAATTTAAACCAGAATAAACATACAATCCACAATCGTTTTTTGTTTTTTTTGTGTGTTATAAATATATTTACCATGGCTAAGTTACAATTAGTGTTTAGCGCTTTTATGAGCCCTCGGAAATTCTGCCTGCTTCACCACTTTTTTCCCGAGATCTTGCTGAGATTTAGAAAGTAGAAATCTAAATACGAAAACAAAAAGAGTTATCCATATTCTCATGGATATTTAGTCATGTATCCACTTATGTATACATTATACACGCAAGGGATAGGTGTTTTGTTGTAATCAACGGCACAATTTAGGAGTCGGCAACCTACGGCACGCTTGCTAGACTTGGCTGAAAGTCAAGTCTCTTCTAGAAGAGCAGAACAAGATGACTTTTAGGTTGGTGGCACGTTTATTGTTTAATTAATTAGCAATCCTACTTCGGCATACTATTATCACAACTTTGCAAAAAAAAAACAAAAAAAAACTTGACATAAACAGTGCATCTTACGGTATATTCAGGAACATGGCAACTGCAGCAGACTTGTTACAAATTGTAAGAAATTGTTGTTCTTTTAATGTTACTCTATGGCTTGAATGATGTTCACATCAGTTGACGGGAAGACTTAGCCTTTCCCATTTACCAGCATAATGAGCAGAAGTCAAATAAAATCATAGCCAATGGTAGAGATTTCGGTGACGCTATGCCCGGTTTCACATGAAGAGTTGGAGTCTCTGGACATCAGAGAGGTATCCCCCCCCCCCCAATTCGTCTCTTGTTTTATAAGAGAATGGAAGGGATTACAGGGTATCCGCAAGATATGCAAGTATGCTTGTTTGTGTGTATGTCTCTCCCTCCTCTCTCTCCTTCTCTCTCTCCCTCTGCATATAATGCATAAGTGTGTCGGAAAATCCCCTCCTTCTATCTTACACCGTCTCACTCTATCTTATTATTAACTTATTATTTTATTTATAATAATTTCTTTCTATTATCTATTATTTTATTTTTATTTAAAATTTGTTTTCTTTCCGTGGAACTCAAAATATAAACTTGTAGCCCTTGGGGCACTTTTCTCAAGTCTGGTATCCACTCCATCTCCCTCACACAATGACGTGTGTGTGTTCCGCCCCCCCCCCATCGCCCAACTCCCCAAATTCACAACAACATCACTGTCCAAAATCCCTACCCCCTCCCAGCGCGCCCCCTTCACATCTCTCCCCCCCCCCCCTCTCGGCGCCCTGCTCAGAAAATCTCCCTAAGACTACTAGGATTTCAGCCTCATGCATATTTCATAACTTTGTCTTCTAGCATCTTCGGTCTCCCTTCCCCTTCTTCTCTTTATCCCCGTTAACGACAGGGGTGGGGTTGGTGGGGGGGGGGGTGAGGGGAATAGGGCGCGCGTGCAAGGCAATCAAAGAGAAATCATACTTGCCACTTGAACCCCGCGAGTTCTTGTCCGGCCCCGAGCCCGGGGGTGAGGGGGTTTGGCAGGCGGGGGTGGGGGGGGGGCGACATGTCGAGGGGCGTACGGTTGAGCTTAAAGGGAAGGGGGCTTCGAAAAAGCAAGGATGGGGGGTGAAAGGGGCGCATCTTCTTACGATAGAGTAACACAAGAATAGAATTTCGAACCCCCAAAATTTGGAACATCTTAACCGGCAATAATGCAACGAAAGAAAAAAAAAGGTAAATTTAAATACCGCTTTATGAAGGTTTGTTTGTGGTGGGGAGATAACTCTCCTTTGTGTCTGTTTTATTTTTGCGTTCCAGAATAAAAGAAGTTATCGTTCTTGTTTGGAATGATTACTATTGAAGAGAGCCAAATAACTGCGCTCATGTTTATCGTTATATTATTATGGGATGAAAGTCATCTTGACAAACACCTTGGGGGCGGGAGGGGAGGTGGAAGTCAAGTGGGTCTGAAGTCGTACCAATAATAAAAGTGTAGCAAAGCTATGTCAGAATGATATAGATAAATATAGAAATGGATAAATGGATTAAATAGATTAAATAGATTGCATAGATTACATAGATAAAATAGATAAATAGATTAATTAGATAAATAGATAAAAGGATAAATGAATGAATAGATAAATAGATGAATACATAGAAAGACAGACAGACAGATAAATAGATATATAGATAGATAGATAGATAGATAGATAGATAGATAGATAGATAGATAGATAGATAGATAGATAGACAAGTGTAGGTAGATAGCCATAAATTGAAACCCGTTAAACTATCTTGACACTTAAGTCAATTAGAACACGCACGTAACCGCTGTAAACGTGTCACTATACGTCTATGTAGTTTAGCGAGCCCAGCAAGCGAGGGCGGGGGGTGGAGACGAGGGTTTCGCCTTCTGAACGTGCGCGGTGTGCCAAAAGTCAATCTATAGATCAAAGGACGAGGCTGCACATACATTGCCCCTTTAAAGGTTTCAAATCGAACACCCCCAGCAGTTAAGCAAGCAACGGCCTCTGTGTGTGTGTGTGTGTGTGTGTTCGTTATTGTGTGTGAATTGTGTTGTGTTGTTGTTGTTTTTTTCAGCCATCTATTCGCTTTTGTGGCTATTCTTTTCAGTTTCTCCCCCGTTATCCCTTTTATCCCTGTGCACCACGAACCCTTTGTTGTTGCAGTTTTTTCTTCTCGTGAATTATTACCTTCGTTTGAACTTTCACTGAATTTTTTGTTTTACTTTTTGGTGTGACGTTGTTGATGTTGTTGTGGTTCTCTTCTTTCTATTATATTCTTTTTTTTTTTTCTGTCCATCCACTTCATTATGCAACCCCATGTTCGAAAAACATTAGCGTAACGGTGACGGGTGGGAAGGCTGTGGATGTCGGGTGAATGGGGGGGGGGGAGAGGGAGGTTCCCGAAGAACGTTTGTCAGTTCACGCGGGGTCAGCCACACAATCCCTCCTCCACCCTCCCACCAACAGCCTTGCTCGTTCTCGTTTTTAGCCCCCCCCCCCCCACACCTTCTCCGCCATTTATAACTTCAAGATGGCGCTGCTGCAAACCGGAAATTGACATTCATGGCCCCAGCTTGTGATGAGTTTCCGCTAATGTTCTTTTCCCTCCGTTTTAAATATTCCGATAAATCCCCTCCTTCTATCCCCTTCCCCACATTCCCTACACACACTCACACAGCCTTTTTTATTTTTCTTTATTATCTTCAAATTGCCATTTTTTTTATACTTTTGGCAAATATCAAAGCATATTTATTTCTATATTAAAGAGAATATTTATTTATTTATTGTGTTCAGTTGTTTATCATTTTTTTTTAAACGTAGCATAGTGAACAAAAATTTGATGAAATGAAGTTGAGTTTGTAGTTGTCCACATGCCTCTAACAGTCGTGTCATTGACCTAAACCCATCAATCCATCCATCAATTCATCCATCAAGCAACCAGTTCAGACATTGATCCACCGATTCTTAAATCTATTTATCTATTTATCTATTCATCTATTCATCTATTCATCTATTCATCTATTCATCTATTCATCTATTCATCTATTCATCTATTCATCTATTCATCTATTCATCTATTCATCTATTTATCTATTTATCTATTTATCTATTTATTTATTTATCTATTTATCTATTTATCTATTTATCTATTTATCTATTTATCTATTTATCTATTTATCTATTTATCTATTTATCTATTTATCTATTTATCTATTTATCTATTTATCTATTTATCTATTTATCTATTTATCTATTTATCTATTTATCTATTTATCTATTTATCTATTTATCTATTTATCTATTTATCTATTTATCTATTTATCTATTTATCTATTTATCTATTTATCTATTTATCTATTTATCTATTTATCTATTTATCTATCAATCTATCTATCAATCTATATGTATATATATTTATATATCCTTTATTTATATTGCTAATACAAACATTACAAACAAACAAAAATTACAAGGGGAAAAAGGTTTCACAATTACAAAACTAGATCTAATCAACAATCGCAACTGCATGCAAAGAAAGAAAATAGAAAAAAGAACAAACTCTTACAAACCAATATTTAGCAAAATTGACAAAATGTGCAGGAAATAAATAACAAAATTACAAACAAACTAAAACTCCCACGGTTTATATTTGACATAAATACGTTATCAAAATGGGAGGGGGTGGTCCCAGTATAGTTCCTACGATGCGTCTTCACTACTAATAGATTACACGTTGACTAATCTGTCCGCACAACAAATAGATTACAACATGACCAATCTCGCCTCAATTTCTAGGACAAAGAGAAAATACATTTATTTATTTACACCCTTCTCTTTGTCTTATCTTTTCTTATCTTATATTTTTTTTCTTTATTTTATTCTTCTTATACATTTCCCCTTCCCCTTTCACTCAATCTCTCCTATAGTTCCGCCCTCTGAAAGTCCCATATAGATGTATGGGATTTATACGCTAAAACCGTCATCCTTCCTTTTTCTTTAACGCCCTCGTAGGCACATCTCGGTGTATGATGTACGTCTTGGAGGACAGACACGGAAATAATGACACCTCCCCCCAACCCCCTACTCTCGTGATAAGAAAACTGAGTAGTCTATCAGGGGTCCTCAAATATGTTTTTTTTTTTTTTTTTTTTGTGCTTGAAGGGCATTTTTTGTTCTGCGACTTTGTGGATTCTTTGAACATAATCCACACTAATTCTTTTAATTATTTTAAATTGATTTTTACTATATCGAGCTAACTTCATCCAGCACATGCTAGAGCCTTACCTTAAATAGTATATATACACCCCTCAGCACCGTGTAGGCCTACACTTTAATTTATAACAGAAACACTTGATCAATATAATGATACTCGGCTCTGCTGGAGTAGGCTACCGACGGTCCCGGGTTTGACTCTCTGTGAAGACCGGTATTCTAAATTCCGGGTCTGAAGTGTGTTCATTGAGTCTACCGACCTCTGATAGGTGACGTTAGTTAAGGAGAAAATTCAAAGGTGGCTGGACGTTGAGCTGACCACACAATCCTCTAGTATGCAGTTGCTACGGAAACTTGTGAACGCTGTTTCCAGGGTTCTGTTGATCTCATTTGGTCGGACTGGGATACTTCTCTCTCTCTCTCTCTTTCTTTCTTTATGTCTTCACTCTTTCTTTCTTTATCTCTGAACTGAACCAACCAACAAGTTCTTTAACAAATCTACAAAATAAAACAAAAAACAATACGATTTCAAAGAGATATAAATTAAGTTTACTGTTTAAGGGAACGCCCCACACCCAGGCAACAACACTCTGAGACTCGCTGGAATAGAACAAAAAAAGGGGGGGGGAATAATTCCCCTCACTCAGAAATGTCTAGAGAGTAGATACCACTCACCCCCCCCCCTCCCCAACCTCCACCTCCACCACAAGCAGTACTCACCCTTATGATGAATGGAGCTGACGACAACACCACTCAGGGCAGACCCACTTGGTCCTATCTTTGAATGGCGATATAAAAAAAAAAAAAACGTATGGCGAACAAATACATAAAGGTGATATCGTCTGCTACATTATACAAAATACAGTGGTGAAGATTACTTCCCCTTGGCACGAGAATATGTTTTCGTTTTTTTTTTTTCGTTTTTTCTCTCCAGTTTTTTTTTTTTAGCGAGTTTTTTATTTTCTTTAAAATTTTGAATTGAAATGAAAAGAAGTGTGAAAATAAAAAAAAATGTTTTTTTTTAATGTTTTGTTTTGGTTTTAATTTTAGTTTTAAAAGTCTATGTCAATTCTCTAGAACCTTCCAGATTTTGAATCAACTTGTGTAAGGAAGGATAAAGCGTATAAGTACACTATTCTTTTTAATAACATTTTATATCGTCATTATTATTGTTTTTACCCTGCTTATTTTTTGAGGATTCATTTGTTTTTATTGAAGAAAACTGGAATTTGTGTTGTTTTTTGTTTATGGGAAAATAAGGGGGGGGGATAGTTGGGAGGGGGTATTCTGGAATAGTTTGGTTCTAGGCTGTGATTTTGACTTAATTTTTGTTCTTCTGAAAGCTAAGTGTCACCATGACCGACACCTGTAGAATTAGATATATATATACAGAAAGATAGATAGATAGATAGATAGATAGATAGATAGATAGATAGATAGATAGATAGATAGATAGATTGATAGATAGATAGATAGATAGATAGATAGATAGATAGATAGATAGATAGATAGATAGATAGATAGATAGATAGATAGATAGATAGATAGATAGATAGATAGATAGATAGATAGATAGATAGATAGATAGATAGATAGATAGATAGATAGATAGATAGATAGATAGATAGATAGATAGATAGATAGATAGATAGATAGATAGATAGATAGATAGATAGATAGATAGATAGATAGATAGATAGATAGATAGATAGATAGATAGATAGATAGATAGATAGATAGATAGATAGATAGATAGATAGATAGATAGATAGATAGATAGATAGATAGATAGATAGATAGATAGATAGATAGATAGATAGATAGATAGGCGTTTAGATACATCAATAGATAGGTGTTTAGACAGACAGATAGATAGATGATGGGTTGACTCACAATTCGAGGCATATACAGAAACCCGGTTTTGATACAGCGAAAAATAAACAAAATTTGCACTTACATAAATAAAACATCTTTGGTGGCCCCTCTTGAGATCAGAAGAGGGCTTTATGGGAAGGGGTGGGTGTGTGTGAAGGTGGGGGTCTGCCCTTGCAATTCAAACATACTGTATCCACTGTTTTAAACAAAACGTACTCAGATTTTCAGGTGGAGTATGTTGCGTTAAGTGGACACACACGATACAGACGATATAGTGTGTGTGTAGGGGAGGGGGGGGGGAGATGACTTTCAAAAACACAATAAAATTGGGAGTAACCCTGAGAGAGCACTTAAAACGGAGGGTAAATCTTATTTAAAAAAAAGTGTACATATTTAATGTTGCACAATGTGACATCGGACATCGGTTTACAGTAAAGGTTAGTTGCTGGCTACACAATCCCATGGTACGTCCTGGCCACTTCGACGCCTAATACTGTTTTGCACGGAATGCTCAAGTTTGTTTATTTTAAAATATTATTTATAGAAAACAAAAAATGTGCATTAATAAAACCAGATCATAGTCACTTGGTTTTGGCTAGTTACATCGATTGGATACTGCAGTGACCTACTTATCCAAAAGTGGCGCGTGTCCCCGCCCCCCCCCCTCCCTTCCCACGGTGAGCGGCCGCAAAATCTCAGAAGATAATTTGTTATTTATAGCTCTGCTGCCCCGAGTGACCTCGCCTCGGTGACCCGGGCCATCTTTGGTTGTCCATCCAGCCTTTTCATTAAGTCCAGTCCCGGGATACTAAAGGTTCAGTAACACCTCCCCCCCCCCCCCCTTCTTTGAGAAAGAAGAATAAGGGGCAATAATCCCCCCCCCCCCTTTTCCGACTTTGTCCCTTCCACCCATCTTTCTGGACTCACACACGTCCCCTAGTGGTAACTAATTCCCCCCCCCCCCTTCAAATGTCCCCTAGTGGCCAGCCTATTTGTTCGGAAACGTCATTAATTGGTCAGTTATTGGTCAGTTATTGGTCAGTTATTGGTCAGTTTGATCGCAGACAACTGACAACTTGTAGTGCTAAAGGGAAGACGAAAATAACAAGGGGGGGGGAGGGGAAGAAAGATAGAAGAAAAAGTGGTGCGTAATAAATTTCTAGATATTGACCAAAGACCAGAACTTGACCAGTCTAGCGACTGGCCATCTTAGTTGGCGTTGTTAGGGGAAGGGGTGAGGTTAGGATAGTTTTGTGCGGGGGGGGGGGTGGCCCAAGAGGGAGTTGAAACGCTGAGTCGGTTTGCGATGTTATTATATTCAGGAAAGAAACAAAGAGACTAGGATAGAGAGATGGAGAGAATGACAGAAAGAGAGAGAGAGTGAGAAAGACAGAAAGAGAGAGAGAGAGAAGACAGAAAGAAGAAGACAGACTCCGTTACTGCGTGCCGTCTTATCAATCTCGGCATCTGGGTCGTTACACGGCCGACTTCAAGTTCCATCTTTTTTTACTTACAAACGCTAACGGTTACCAAGGCCGTCCCCATTGACTGGGCGATAACTGGGCGATAACTGGGTGATAACTGGGCACAGGACGAGCCCTTAACCTTCACCTTCTCTTTGCGTGCGTTCCACTTTAAAATAAAAATAAAAAATTGGGCCTCTTGGTCCTCCCCCAGACCCCACTCCCCCGTTCCTTTCCTGAACTCTTCTAGGGCCCTAATTCCCAAGTGGGAAACGTACAATACCAATACGAGACTTTTTATACCAAATGAACTGCTTGACTTTAAAGATAGATCCACACAAACAAACCAAATAATATTGAAAAAATTACAAATTGACAACGCTGATATTTGTTTTGCTATTTGTACGCAAATTCATCTTATTTCCATTAGTGATACTATTGTTTTAGTTAATTTAGCCATGTATTTATATGTTGGGTGTATTTCTAATTCAAGAAACTACACCATGGTCCTATGAGAACGTATGAATGCCATATTATTTTCCTTATATAACATAATATTAATTTGTTGATTTTTAGAAGAAATTGTATTTTTGTTTTGTTTTTAATGAAAGGGAGATTATTGAACTAACCTGCCAACTCTAAGTTGTCTTTCTTGGACTTGCATCTCATTGAATTGTTAATCTTCAAGAAGTGTTTGAGCAATGAGCAATGGCGTGGGTGTCAAAACCGTTTGAGTACATCTGGTTTAACAGCAGATAAAATTGAAGTCAGCGACATTAATAGTTATAGTTTCATAGCACTTAGCACATTGGTAGAATCATGTGCGTCATCAGAGAGTTTTTTAGGGTGGTAGCAAAGTGTTTTTTAAATTGTTGGAACCCAGCACTATGATGTTGTATTTATTGTTGTTGTTTTTATTGTTTTGCACAGAATAGATTTCCGCGTAAACAAGAAATAAATAAATATTTAGCAACAATAAAAACAAAATAAAACAGAAATACAAAAAAAGAAAAGTTCTATTGTCGAAAGACCAAACACACACAAAGATCTTTGTCTTGTCTATTTGTACTCACTGACAAACTCACGCGTGGGCTGACATCAATTTGTAGTCAGGCGATATGGAAGTGAGCATTAAAACAAACAACAAACGAGTGGGTGGGGGGGTGGGGGGTTGTAAGAGGAAGTGTGGTTTAGGGTGAAACGGGGGGGGGGGGGGGAAATAAGCGGAGCCCACGTCAAAGAAACAGAGGAATGAGCCCCCCCCCCCCCCCCAAAATGGTAATACCAGTTGTCCAACGCCATTCCACTCACCAAGCCTAGCGTTGGCCCAAAACCTTCTTTCCATATTAATGTTTTGTTTTTTTATAATGTTTCCCAAAACAGCCCATCACACCCTAATGCGCCCCTCCCTCCCACCCCAACGTACTTCTCAGCTCCCCAATGTTCCATCGCCGAGTAGATGACATTAATGGCAGTTTTAGCTTCGGCGATTCCAGAACTTTTTCCCATTCTTTCTCGTCTCTTTCCTTTACTCGGAGACCGGCTCGAGAGAAGATGAAGAAGAAGAAGAAAAAAAAAACGAGTTTGGGATGAATCCCTCGAGGCCAGCGGAGACTCATTTGTGTGCCCACCCAGGCGTCGTGTCTTTTAATTCCGCCCTCTGGAGCGTGCGTAACGCCCAGATGCCTCCAGCGCAGTGATCGTTTGTGGCTTTCGGGGGGTGCTGTGAGGTGAAGGATGGTGGGGAAAAGAGGGGCGCTGGCTATCTAAATGCTAAACTGGTCGCTGGCGGGCAATGGAGGATTTGGGAGGAAAAAAAGGCGGGGAGGGTGGGGGGGGGGGGGGTCAGTGTTGTTGTTATTGTTGTTCTTGATGTAGATGTTCTTGTTTGCTCGCGTGTCCCCGGTAGGTGTGCGATGGGTATGGGGGAAGGAGGAGGCAACTCTCACAGTCTACTTTGGCATTCTTCCTCGGAGGTTTTGTGCCTTGTTTACAATGCCACAAGAGCTCATCTTTTATGTATGTAGCTATATTATACATTCCCTCTCTCTCTCTCTCTCTCTCTCTCTCTCTCTCTCTCTCTTTCTTTCTTTCTCTCTATATATACATCTAAAAATTACTATGAAAAGAACTTTAAATAACAAACAATTAACAGTTTCAAGAATAAACTAATTTATAACGTAAAATGTAAGAAAAGTGAAAAGCAATATGTAAGATGTAAAAATAGAAATTTGTCATCATTAGTTTTCTGCAGTCTAAGTAATGATTAGTCCACTTCCAGCCAAACCCTTCAGTTCCCCCAACTCACCACACACTCCCTCTCGCCTCGCTGTCAGAAGCGGGTGTCCGAGACTCACGATCACGAGTTGCTGTTCTTTTTTTTTTATCGGGGAACTAACATACGAGACCGAATTGCCTCGCAGAATACAAATGGAGGACTTTTATTTTTGGTTTTCTTCCCTGTTTGGAAAAATTTATTTCTTGGAAATTCCTGTGTGTGTGTGTGAAGCTGATAGGCTGTATGTAGTTCTGGAACTTACTCTAAAGGGCGTGGTTTTGTGACCTTAACACTAAAGTTGAATGCGAGGGGTTTAATAATGACAGTATGGGGGATATGTGTGTGAATGTGGAGGAGTGGGAGGGTACCAACATTAGAATGTAGAGGTTATGGTGGTCAAGCGGAAGCGATCTCCGCTTACCCACTGAGGTGCCGGGTTCGAATCCTGGTGAAATGCTGGGATTCTTTTTTTTTTATCTCCCGGGCTTGTGGTTTTGTACCTGGCATTAGTTGAAGGACAAAGTAAAAGTTACTTGGCATTGTGCTGGCCAGACAGTCCCATAGTAAGACTTGCCCACGAAAACGTGTAAACTGTTTTTCAAAGGCTCTACGTACGGATCATATTGGTCCTACTGGGAAAACTACGTATTAGGAAGTAGGCCAACTAATGACACGTGTAGAAGTGACCAGGAAGGACGGGTTAAGCAAGGCTATTTTTCATATTTCGTCCAAATATATTGGCTAATGTCTAATGGTCTATCCGTCCATCTGTTTCTCTGTCCGTCTCTCTTTCTCTGTCTGTCCGTCTGTATGTCTGTCTGTCTCTCTTTCTCTCTGTCTGTCCATCTGTCCGTCTCTCTCTCTCTCTCTCTCATTCTCTGTCTGCTGTCTGTCTGTCCATCTGTCCGTCTGTCTCTCTCTCTCTCTCTCTCTCTCTCTCTCTCTCTGTCTGTCCGTCTGTCCGTCCGTACAAGTGTCTGGGTCGAGGGTTATAGTGCTGCTATTATTACCTGTTCAGACGTGTTTACTCAATGTTCCACAGTTGCACTTACCTGTCGAGCGCGCCACTCTGCGACCACCACCCCTTCCCCCTTTCGCATCAAACCCACCCACACTCTCTATTCCTTTCAAAGAGAGCTAAGGAAATAAACCCCACATATACTCCACACCTCTCCCCACATCTTTCTCTCTCATTCTCACAAGTGCCACTTGTGGAGTTATCAAGAGAAAAAAACAAAAAAACTCAACAATTTTCCAACCTTCCATTTATATCTATAAATATATCCTTTTTTTTTCTGTCGCTACTCTTGGCGAATTCTTTTAATGAACTGAAGAGAGAGAGAGAGAGAAAGAAACACATATATACAACAACAACATCAACAACACCTCTGTGTGGTCTACAGTCCACATCACCCATTTCACCTTCTCCACTTTCTTGTGCATGTTTTCGTTTTACCCCTTCAAAATCACCATAAAGTTAATTTTTATCTTTTTTTGCTTGTTTTCAAACAAGTCTTTTTTTTTTAAATGTGCTTTAACCCCCGAGTACAATTAATGTCATTATCATTTATAAACACCATTTTTCTTATTTAAAAAGAAAACTCTTTTATTTATAATGGTGTCGGAAAAGTTATTAATGTTATTCCTTGTTGTTATATTTTTGTTTTATAGTTGTTGTTTTTTCAAAGCAGTTTTAGTTGCTCGTTGTTACTCAACTTTTCTTCACTAAACGAACTTGTTTGAAAAAGCTTGATGAACACACACACACAAAAGGCCCCCCCAAAAATTCACCCTCAAAAGTTGTAGCAAAATGTAAGAGGACAAAATTGACGGAAAAAAAAATATTACGGGAAATATTTTTATAATTTTTATTTTATGACAAAATGGGACAAGGTGGACGAGCGGCAGTGCGTTCGGATGGCGTGCCAAAGGTCCTGGGTTCGAATCCTGGTGAAGGCTAGGATTCATCCCCGGGTATGGACGGTGTCCCTGAGTCTACCCAGCTCTGATGGGTACCTGACCTTAGTTGATGGAAAGTAAAGGCTGCTGGGCATTGTGCTGGCCACACAATCCCCACATATGCTGCGGCCATGGAAACTGGTGAACGCTGCTTCGCCGGACCTATGGATCAATTGGTCTGACGGGATATTTTATTATTGGACAAAAAATGAATATTTTAATATTTATACGTTGTTCTGGTTTTAAAATTTCAACTCCAATATTCTAAGTATCTTATCTTTATCTTATATAATACATACGCTCCTTATATTTGAGAAGATTATTGCGTCTTACGCACATCCTCGGTCTGAGTCTAATCCTGCATTTCTATTTAGTGTTTTAAATGATGATAAGCTAATGGTTTTTCCTGGTGTGCTCAGGTAACCCATTCCATGCCCGGATGCCACTCCGGGAAGAAAAGAAGTACTTATAGCCTAAGCATTTTTTTTTTCTCTCATAAGGGATAAGGAAAGTGTTTCATCAAATCTAAAACTGTAAAGTTTTTATAAATATCTAATTGCAAAAGACCCCTCCCCCCCCCCCCCCCCCCGAAAAAAATAAAAAGAATAATAATAAATTAATAAATAAAATATAATTGCAAAAGTTTGTTTATCAAGTTCAAAACTTTAAAAAAGTCGGAAAACATTATCACCGCTAATTCTCAATCCCTGGTGTCGTTTTCCGTATTTAATAACATTTAAAAATGTTTTGTTGTTGTTGTTGTTTTCCAATATTCCAGCTGGTATTCCCGATAAACTTTTTTCGATCGTCTTTTCGTGGGTTCGCTCGAGCTTGTTTACCGAGTGCGAGTGCGAGTGTGTGTGTGTGTGTTTTATTCGTGACATTCCTATTGTAAATCTTTTCCGAAAGCCCCGGGAACTTGAAACTTTGTGCCACCCAAGTCTGTTGTGTTTTTTTGTTGTTTTTTTGTTTTCATTTCTTTCTTTCTTTCCTCTTACATTCTCCAAAAGAAACGAACGCGTCTTGCATATGTAGAGGGTAACACAAAACAAAACAAAAAAAAGATAGAGAGAAGAAGTAAGAAATGAAAATGCACATTCGCTCGCGACACATAAGTATCGTTGACACAGAGGGCCGCATCAATTTTCAGTCCTTCGTGATTCCTCTCCCCTCCCCACCTTTCCGCCCTCCCACACCCCTCGCTCTGTATCTCTCTCTCTCTCTCTCCATCTCTGTGTCTCTCTTTCTCTCAAATTAGTTGTCTTTCTCTCTTTTCCTGTATTTCTCTTTCTCTCAATCTCTCTTTTTTTCTTGTCATCACTCACTCCTTTTTTCTTTCGCTCTAATTGTGTTTCTTTCTCTATTTCTTTTTTTGCTTTATCTTTGTATATCTAAATCTACTTCATTTTTTTTTCATTTTCTCTCTCTCTCTTCCTTTACGTTATCACGTCTCTTTTCCACTATATCTCAATCTTTCTCTCTCTCTCTTTTATTTGTTCTCTCTCTCTCTCTCTCTCCCTCCCTCTCTCTGCCTCTCTTTTTGAGTCGTATCGTTTCCCGCCTCGGTTTATCTATATAAAAAAAAGAGAGAGAGAGAGAGAGAGAGCAAAAGGCGTTGATATCGATACTGTTGTGTCGCGATACCGGAAACTGGTTCATATTGCTTAAGTTTCACATGGAAAATGTGCCACGGACACGTGTTTTCTTGTCACTGTGCGCGCTGGAGAAAACGTTACTTTTTTTTTTTATATATAGGGCAGTGACACACAGAGCTTATTCTCTTTTATAGGTTAGTGTTGTGGGCGTAAAATAATGGCGCAAGTTGGTGGCGATTGTTGAAATTGCACTCGTTCCACGTATATTTATAAATAAATCAGTCAATCGTTCAGTTAATCAGTCAATCACATAGTTCGCCAGTAAGTCGACCGATCGTACAATCAGCCCGCCGTTAAGTAAATTGAACAATCAGACGACCAATTAACGTTAAAAGACCAATGTCTACCGAAGGGATAGACCCACGGGTTGAATCACGGCGTCACTTTTGAACAGGTCACCATAGCTCGCTTTTAAAACACCTCCCCCAGTCCTTCCTACAATTATATTGCGACATCTTATTTATGTCCGTCATATTCCTCTATACATTAATAACGTTGACGGCGACAAGTGCATTGACCTGGCCACACTACAATTGCATACCGCGGTCAAAGAAATATAAACAAAAAAAAAACCTGCTTCACTAAACCCGACTATAAAGCGCCCCTTTTATAATATTATATAATGGTAAGAAAATGACGGGCGGCGGGGGTAAGGAGGAGGGAAATAGGGGCTTCACCACTTAGATTTGTTTTTTAAACTGCATTCTTCCCTTCTATTGCGTCATTCCTTCTTTTATTTATTTATGTATTAGTCTCACTCTCTCATCAGCTACTTACTCTACGAAGATAAACCAAACACAACCTATTCCCTCCCCTCCCTCCACATATATACAAACAGACATAAAAAGTGTGAGGGGAAAAAATCGGCAGAAAACAAAAAAAAAAGAGTTAGTGTTTTTTACATCATGCTTGTCAATTTATTTCTACTTTCGATACATTCTACCTTTTTTTTAGTTGTTTTTTTGGTTGTAGTTTATTTTGTTTTTTTTACCTGCTAGGTGTTTCGTTGTATTATTTCTCTATTCTTTGTAGTTTTTTTTGTTTTGTTATTGTTGTTTAAGCCCTCGACCAAGGGCTCGGGACTTCATGAAGTGAGTGGTTTTCACGTTGACAGCTGTTTACGAGTAACGCAGCCCCCACCGTCTAGTCAAAGACTAAATAATGGAAGGTTTACGTGTAATGTGTATGGATGGGGGTGGGGGGGGGTATGGGTAGAGTGAGGGGAGTCATTTTTCTTTTTTTTGGTAGTCTTTTTGTTTATGTGGTCTTTTTTTATATTCTTTTGGTTTTGATCTCTTTAGAAACAAGAATGTTTATTATTTTTACGTCCATCTCTCTTTCCAGATCTCTCTCTCGCTCTCTCTAGATCTACTTGTTACTCTCTCTCTCTCTATCCCTTTCTCCATCTCTATTGCTTTATCTCTTTATTCTGATATTCATATTGTCTTGTCTCTATTGTAATGGTAATGGTAATGGTAATGGTAATGGTAATGGTAATGGTAATGGTAATGGTAATGGTAATTTATATAGCGCTTCTATCCATGCTATTTTAGCATGCTCAGTGCGCTCTAGAAGACTATTAATATGTGAGAGGTTTCACTGCTGCCGGTTAAGCGCATGTGATAACAACTCAATATTAACGTCATCTAGTCCCAAAACTCCTGTAGGGCGACAGGGATCTTATGTCTCTTATCTAACTCCGTATCTCACTACTTTCTCTCACCCACTCTTGTTTATGTGTCTTTATTGACTCTTTATACACCCATTTCTCCTTCTTTCTCTCTCTCTCTCGTACTCTCTCTCTCTCTCTATGCCATTGTTTTTTCTCTCTCTCCTCTGATTTGAGGCGGCCATCTTCTTTTATTTTTAACTCAACGTTTAAACTTTGACTTCTAAGGGAGGTAACTGTAACACATAATTGAAAAAAATAATATTTTAAAACAATTATTTTAAAACAATACGAACCAAAAAGAATGTTTTAAGCGTTTGCAACGAACTTTATTTATTTTTTCAATAGCTAGATCGAATGTTTTATCAATCGTGTGCATGATTGTTTCTCTATTGTTTCCATTAATAGTTTCTCTATTTCTCCTCCTCACCAGTCTCTTTCTCAATCTCTTTCTCAATCTCTTTCTCAATCTCTTTCTCAATCTCTTTCTCAATATCTTTCTCAATCTCTTTCTCAGTCTCTTTCTCAGTCTCTTTCTCGTCTCTATGATATTTCTGTAAATCTATTTAGAGTCTTTTTTTTTTCGATACGAATTAGTTTTAAATTCATTTGGACTGAAGTTTGAGCTAAAACAATGACAACGGCATAAAGGGCAACCCTAACGCTATTTAAAAAAAACTGCGGCAACTATGTCAGTTTCTAATTATTTTTGAAAAATTATTGTCAAATAAAACTTTGCATATATTTTAAACATTTTCAATTCGTTTATTCTGGGCACTTTAAAATAATTGTTAACATGGTCTTATTTTTTTTGTATTATCAATTGGGTATTTCGTACAGACTGTCTCTATAATACTTGTCTCACTTTACTATAATTGTCTAATCGATATAGTCGTCGACACCTCATTTATACTGCCAAGTGTCAGCCCCAGAGAGAAAATACCCCCCCCCCTCCCCCATTCCGTTGATCCGTGGAGATTCTTCCATATAAAAAAAAACGTTTCCTGAGATTTTTCACTTTGATAAGCTTCCGTTTCACTCCCCAACCCAAGGCACCATTCCCCCCCCCCCCCCCACGTTTACTTTTCCTACCATTCCTACCATCCCCCCCCCTTTCCTACGCTCGCATTTTGCTCCCTTTGTGCGTCATTGTTGTTACAGCGGCGTGTCCGAACGATAGGGTTACGCGGACCGATGGGGAGCGCCTTTCAGCGCTTGTCAAAAGAAAGAAAAGAAAAAGAAAAATCGGGGGGTAACAATGAAAACCCCGCTTATCATATTTGGCGTGATAAAAGGCGGGGGGGGGGGGGCGCCGCAAAGTATGGTTGATGTAAAGACTTGATCTGGTTATGGCTCAATTACACAGGTTGGCTTTTTTTTATACTCTCGTCTTCATGCTTCGTTTAATATTGTTCATAGAGAGCTAGTTAAATATAGTTTATATCAGCTCACAGTCTTGCGTCCTAGTCTAGGGTGTGATGGGAACGTTTTCTGAGGTATGTGTTGAATCTACACAATAGCTATCAGATGACGAAACAATAAGAACGTATAATAAGATAGCACGTACGGATAATGTACGAGTGGGACTCGGTGGTTTTGAGGCAGTGTTTGCCTGGAAAACGCCGTCGTTGTCACTGCTTTAGTACTTGTATAGCCTACCTATATATAGGACCGTATTTCGGATTTTTTTATTTTGGGGGGGGGGGGGGGCTGTTCCCAAATGCCAAATTTATGTGGTAGCGCCTCGTGGCCTAGCTCCTGCCTTCCGACATTGTTTTGTGTTTTGAAGTGTGTGTGTGGGGAGTGGGGAGGGAAGGGGGTTCCTGTTCCACGGAACATGTGGAACATGCTTAAGTACGCCTCTGCCGTATATACACAGACCATTGCTTTTTAAGGCATCCACACCAAATCTTCCTAACCTTCAACCCCAATTTAACACTTTCTCTCTCTCTTACTCCCTCTCTCTATCTCTCTCTCGCTTTCTTACTCTCACTCTTCATCGTTTCACCTGCACTCGCGTGTTGTGTTATTAACAAGATAACAACCCGAAGATTAGTGTTAACTCATTTAAAAAAAAAACGCAAGAACTCTAAATATTGAATTATCGACACTTTCATGGAGGAAATTTCATCAGCGCTACTCAATTATGACGATATGAACGATAACTCCTAGTCTTAAACCAACAAGGAAAAACATGCATTCGTGGAAGGGGCGGGGGGTTGGGGAATATGGGGCGCCGTGGGAGTGGGGGGAGGAAATGAGTTGAGGTGATAATAAAGGAGAGAGTGTAGGAATGCTCTTTGCTCACACTCTCGTCCTCTCTTTCTTTAAAATAGTTTACCGGGGAGGAATGGGAGGGAGGGGGAGGGAAAGGTGGGAGAGAGGGAAGGGTGATATGAAAGAAGTAGCACATCATGTTCAGTTAGGAAATAATAATAATAATAATCCTTCTCTAATTAAAGAGTGGCCGGGTTCGAGGTAGTCTTAGTGGGGTTTTTTTTATTATCATATCTTCATATTATATTATTATCTGACATTATCAATAGTCACTTCCTACCTAAAAAAAACAAAAACGTAGATCCCCTATACACACCCCTGCTAGAGAAACTTTTACATTCGTTTTAGTTCCCCCCCCCCGAAAAAAATCCTCTTTCTTTCCATTGTGGAGTCACAAATCTTTGCACCTCCTCATCCCCTCCCCCCACCCGCTGCCACTCCCCGATACCATTTTTACAATTGTAAAAATCAGCAAAAACTTTATTTTGTTTTTTAAATAGACACCCTTATTCCTTGAGGAATATATACGCGACTGGGCTCCAGGGAATTTCATATTTTGATGACAATATACGATCCTGGGACTGAGGAAAAGAAGTTGGTTGATGGAATACTACGCGCCCGGGACTGTAAGGGTTATAACTCACTTCTGTTGGTCATACCGTATGAGTATTGCAGGCGAATCAATTTAATTACTGTAGTTAAAATAAGTTGTAAAACTTGTTAACAAGTGGAATTTCCATTTAATAACATTAGAACTTGTATGTACATATGTATATTTGCGTATGTATTCTTATATGTGTGCATATGTGTGTGTGTATGTTGACATCTCATTCACGGAGTTAATTGTATAATAACAAAAGAACATTTCGAGGCATAATTTTGTTTACAAAAACAAAACAAAAAGTCATGTCTGTATTCACAAGCTAAAAAAAATAACAACAAACAAACCGAAACACAATAACAGATAAACAGCAAAGGGTGCTTAACTCTAGCAGTAAATGACGTACATTTATATTACACAAGCTAAATTCCCCGGCGTTGCCCGTGGGGGGAGGGGGAGGGGGGGAATTAAATAGGCCTTTATAAGCTACAGAAACAAATTTCCTCAACTGAAAACTGAAAGCTATAGATCTAATAATTTTAAAATTAAAATTATTAATTATTTTTTTTAAATATTGTAATCGGTTTAAAAACAGGCAAGTCTTTTTAGTTAACAAAAAGCTAAATTGCCCAGCGTTGCCCGTTTAAAAAAATACATATATAATAATATTAATATATAAAACAATTATAAACTGCAATGAGCATAAAGCGATAATAATTTTTAAAATTTAATTATTTTTACTAAAAAATTAAAAAAATGT
Organism: Anisus vortex; assembly: GCA_949126835.1. Taxonomy (NCBI): domain Eukaryota; kingdom Metazoa; phylum Mollusca; class Gastropoda; family Planorbidae; genus Anisus; species Anisus vortex. Next base: position 27,300,216 of record OX421504.1, read on the forward strand.
TGTAATCGAATAAAAAAAAAAAGCATGTTGTTGTATTTTTGTTTACATAATAGGACTTTCCCGCGTGCGTCTAAAATACAATGATTAGATTTTAGTTACAGAAAACATTTTAGGAAAGCTTTTTAAGTCCTGAAATTCTACACAATCTTTTTAAAAAAAATTTATATTAATGGAAATGTAAAAAAAAAAAAAGTAGAAAAAGAAAGCTATCAGACGGGGGATCGAACCCAGTTCTCCCGCATGGCAGTCGGATTCGGCTAACCACTCAGCTAGGGAAGACTACTTCCGAAACCGAGATCGCATAAAAAGTAAAATATGAGACAATAAGTTCACGTGTCTTTACATTAACCGATAATCGGGATCGGAATCCACACACACAGTCTACCTTATATATATATAGATACACATTGTAACGTTTTGTGGCTCTGAGACTCTTATTTCTGCTTTGACTTCAAAACTAGTCTATAAAAATAAATATAATTAATAATATGGAGATGATGGTCGGCGTGGACTGAGCCTGAGTGAGTGCGTGTGTACTTGTTTGTTTGTGTATGTCCGTCTGTCTGTTTCAAAACGATTATAAACCGGTCAAGTTGACTGTCCTTAACTCCCCATCCCCCCACCCCCTTCCTTACGTCCCATCAGGTCCGTCCAGAACTGACAGAATCAATTTACTTCCTGTCAGTTTGTTATGACCCACCAAGGGGGGTCAACTCGGTAGAATTTGATCAGAAGTGGGTCAACACCTGGGACATACACAAACCTGCTTTGTTGTTGTTGTTTTTGTTGTCTGTGTGTTTGTCTTTTCTTTTTGTTGTTGTTGGTCTTTGTCACGCCCAACAAATTATAATTAGAGAATGTTGCATATTTGTTGTTGATATTTTATTCGGTGTTGTTGTAAGATGTGTGTGTGTGTTAAGAAATAGAGGTTGAAAATAAACATTTGTAGAAATAATTTATAAATAATTCCCACTCTTTTAAATCGAACTCTCAATCTTTCGTTCTCTCTCTCTTTCTCTCTCTCTCTCTCTCTTTGCCTCTCCCTCTTCTGTGACCTGAAGTTTTATACTGGAACTCACTTTCCATTGACCCATTCCGAGACTTACGCGCAAAATGACGTCAACTTTAAGTTAATAAGCAAGTCCCTAAAGGGATCAGTGTTCAAGCTCCAAAAGCTACCAGACATATAGTCTCTCTCTCTCTCTCTCTCTTTCTCTCTCTCTCTCTCTCTCTTTCTCTCTCTCTCTCTCTCTTTCTCTCTCTCTCTCTCTCTCTTTCTCTCTCTCTCTCTCTCTCTCTCTTTCTCTCTCACTCTCTCTCTCATCCTTTAAACTCTTTCTTCTCCGTAAATTTTAACTCCCTCTCCCCATTCTTTCTATCTATCCATCCATCTATAGTAGAGTAGTGCTGGAGTGATTTATAAACCAACAACTGAACAAAGTAAACCAGTCAAAAAAGTTCCAACAACCAAAGGTGTCTATTCCCAGGTATATGACCGTGTAGTATCCTCAGTTCCTCCCAGAAAACAGCACCGTCTCGGTCACTGCCCGTGTCTAAAAGGTGTCAGGCCCACAATGGTCAATTAAGCGGTGACGTTCTTCTCCGCGCCCCTCCCCCCACTGCCACACACACACACACAGCCCAACCCGCCGTGGACCTAGAAATATAAAACTCTTTTTTTTTCCCACGGCCACAGATAAAACAAATGGACGAGTGGGGGAGGAAAAAAATGGGGGGGGGGAAGGGTGGGTCCGTAACGCCCTCATGACACAGGCAATAACGGCACGCGGATCGCCCATTTTTTACCCCCATTCTGCCAAACCGACTAAACAGGCGATCTGTGCTGCCATTTATGTATGTGCGTCGCCTGTCTATTTTGTGCACGCATAGGTCAGTGTCGGCGGCCATAGCCGGAAGTTAAAGAGTGTGGGGGGGGGGAGAGAAAAGAAATGGAACCTATACCCTAAACCCTACACCCCCACCCCCAAAACAAAAAAAAGAGAAAGAATTAACACAAGGATGTCAATTGGGGGCCACGGCAGAACTAATTAACTTTCGTGGCGCCTGGGTCACACCCACTGTGACAAGTAAGTGTACCCCCCTCTCCCCCCTCTCCCCCCCTGTCCATCTAAGTTTTGAACTCTAAGAATGTCACATCCACACACACCCCTGCATCCCTCCCCCCCCCCCCCCTCTTTGTATTAGACGAACCTGTAACAAGGTTTCAATAAATAACATGACAACCGAGCCGAAAGTCGTTCGAACGAGGGTTTTAAACGATGCAGCCCAAACAACAACAAACCGTCTTTTAAACAATTTATTTGGGAAATTCCCGCAAAGTTAAAAAATAGAATTTGTAAAAAAAAAAAAAAAACCATAAGAATTAGGTCAATCGTATATATAAGCTTTGTTATAAGCCTCACCAAATGCCGAATAATTCTTCGTTTCAAGATGTTATTTATTCATATTCGTATATGATCTATAATATAGTGTTTTAACCCTTCCCGTACCGACCTACTTCTATCTATGCTGCCTTCAGTTCCGCTATATACGCGCCCGGGACTGTGAGGGTTAATATTGTTTTTTGTTAGTAATATGTTTAAGTAAAAAATAACAACATAATCTTGCCCTCCCTTCATTTAGAATTTAGAGTATGGGTGTCCAAAGAAGTGCCCGATTTTACAGGACTCTACGGTCCTGAGTAGGTTGTTGGTACATACTGAGAGTATCAACTATTTGGACTATTATTGTATCGTAAACCAATGGGCCCATACTTGCTAACTTACAAAAAAATAATTATTCACTTAATTGAGAAATAGACAAATTGCAAAATACCTTATCTTATATTCTTAAAGACGCTTTTCTATAAAGAATATTATTGCTCATCCGTGGTCCGAGTCTAGTCTTGCATCTTTCTTAATGTCTTAAATGATTTTAAGTTTCTGGTTTTCCTGGTTTGTTTAGGCAACCCATTCCATGCCCGAATGTCACTCGGGAAGAAAGTGTACTTATATGCATTTGTTCTCGCATAAGTGATACCAATTTGATCGAGATAGTTAAGATATAGTATATATTACTATGCTGCTGGATTTTGTTTTTATGTATACTCGACAATAGATACATTTCTTTCTTTATTGTAATTCTTGTTTTGTCTTACTGCAACTGACTATAGTGTTCACGTTTTGTATTTTTACAGGTGTGGTTCCAGAACAGACGATCCAAGGAGAGGCGGATGAAACAGCTTAGCGCACTGGGGGCGCGGAGACATTTTTTCCGAAACCCCAGGCGTATGCGCGCATTGAGACCTGGCGAAGATATGGGCGATAGCCAAGATTTGATGGGCGGCGGATTTGGCTATTTAGGTGAGTGTTGATTCCTGAGAATTTAGTGGACATTGCTAGTTCTTCAGGATTTCCACCGTTGTGGGTTTTGATCTCGTTGCCACATCCCCTGTCAATTGTTAGTCTTTAAGTAATACATCACCACTGTATCCTTACGGGTTTCGTTTGTGTGTGTGTGTGTGTGTTAGTTTTTCCATTGGCAGATCATTTCAAAATTTTTCCAATCTGTGCATTGTATTCTTTGTTGCTGTATTTGTTTTTTCCTTTTATGTCCACTGGGATAGGCTCGGTTGGTTACAAAGGGTGTAAGCAGCACGCCTATAACTTTATCCCATCCATTAACCCGACAGTGGATGCTATTCTCCCCCTACCCTCACCCCACTCGTAATCCTCCATTCCATCTATCCACAAAATCAACTACCACTTTATTTTTTTGTTGCATTCGTTCGATCGTTTTTTTGTGTTTTGTTTCTGTGTTGTATTTATCTCATCACTATTGTGTGAGTGAGCGTGTGTGTGTCCCCTGACAAAGGATCTACTACATTTGGTCACATTAGCTCCAGATTCGAGCCATTACAAACACCTGTTGCCCCCCACGGGGGATGGCTTTGCCTTTGTCTTTGTGAGCGTATTGCATGGGGCAATATTTTTTTCTGGGAAGCATCTAACTAGTTGCTTTTTTTTTTGTGGTTTTTCTTTAGTTTAAGTGCGTGCGGGTGAGTGCATGGTGTTGCGTACGTGCGAAGAGGGGAGCGCTTGAGTGATAGGGTGTGCGCATGTGACAGTGTTTGAGGGGGAGGGGGGGTTGAGAGAGAGACTAAGCCCATTTTCCAATCACAATTTTGGGGGGGGGGATTGGGACAGTGGGTGCACCCCATTATACTTAATGGGTGTTTTCCTCCACACCATCAACGCAAAGTCCTCTTTATTTATTAGATTCTCTTGACAGCACCACCCCTCCCCTCTATACGCCCCCGCCCCGACCCGACCACCCCCACACACACACTCACACTTACACACACATGTTTAAATATTTGTGTGTGAGTCAAAAGTGTGTTTGCAAATGATCTAGAGACATAGATATGTAATGTGAAAGGAGGCTCAGGATTTTCCCGATTTCGTATATCACTTAAGAAAATTATTGTTTAGTTTGTACTATTTATATTATGGAATACTGTACTATACATTGTTGTTTTTGTTGTTGGCTACTACGTCATTCACAGTCAGCGCCTCGTTTTTAAGCGAGCCATTAACATACATAATCGGGAGTGGGGATGAGAGTGGGGCGAGACTGAGAGCGAGAAATCAACAATGGCCACCGTCCTTGTCACGTGACACCGGACAGGATTTCCCGGATGCCCACCACGAGGGAAGGGGGGAGGGGAGGGGCTCATAATCTATGCAATTTGTGTGCACGTGTGTGTGCGATTAAAATCAAAAGCGAGCAACTCCAAAAAGACTAGGTCTACTCATTCTGCTAGCAAAGGTTTGGTTTCAATAACTTAAAAAAAAAAAAAGCAAGAAAAATTACATTATTGGCAGATTGTTAGAGGGGGAGGGGTAGAGAGAGAGAGAGAGAGAGATAACGCTTAAAGCGTAGTCTATAAACAATGGCGGGAAACAACACGCTGCCAATCGGGGAAAACCCCCAATTTAAAATAAAAACAATTTCATTGGTCACGCACGGATTCTACTTAAATGTATCCCGCGCAGTTATCTCGTTCCGTGAGAGTTTGTGTGTGAGCGACCTTGCGCCCGTGTGTGAGCGAGAATTTGTGTGTGTGTGCGTGACTACTTTTCTACTATCATTTCATTCGTCTGCCCCCCCCCCCCCAAAAAAAAAATGGACAAGAGAGAAATAATAATAATTTAAACAGAAGGCGGGAAGAGTGATTTTTTTTTTTCGGAGATCGAAATTATGTTGAGTAGACCAGGGGTCGGCAACCTTTCGCTAACAGTGTACCGAACTAGGATTTCTAAATCATTCAGCGTGCCAACAGCCTAAAAGTCAACCTGCTCTGTTATACTTTTATAATATTATATTTATAGGACAATTTATTTAACTCCGTAGCAAGACCTAGGCCAAATGCAAGGGAGACTACATGTAGAGAAAATCGCTAAAGCGTGTAATATTTTAAATATTTAATTAACGTGTTTGTGATTATCATCCTCTTTATTTTCATTCATATCAAATACAATATATTATTACTAAACTTTCAAATGTATGGTAATTGTTTTCTAAACATTATTATTTGTCAGTCAAGATGAGGATCTAACACCTAAAAATGTTAATTGTATTATGATCTCAGTTTAACTGTGAAGTCTTTTAAAGTGTTATTTTTTCACACAGAATCGACGGGATAGTATCGTTAAGCGGAATAGATGCGAAGTAATCATACAAACTGGGTAGTTAATGTAATGTTTTAAAACATATCTATAAATTCTTTAGTCATATAATCAATATATATTTATATAATTTTCAAATTTTCAGTTTGATCATTTCTGAAGTTACAAATTGTAAGCCATTTATTCTTTTATAAAAGAAACAAAAAATTAGCTAAAATAAAATGGGTTCATTATCTCCCTTTAATTTAACGCCGTTTACACAGTTGATGTTATAGTGATGCCAAACAAGTTATGTATTGTAATATTACAAATATTACTGACTAATTATTATTTCTTTATATAACATTATGGTATTCATTACAAGATTTAATTATTAGAAGATTAAAATAATTTACGTAAAACAGTTATAAATAAACATTTCCTGCATTAAGTGTTGTTTTGTCCATTTAAGGAGTTTAGCCTATATTTTAAACATTAATATTTAATAGAAATTATATAACATAGTGATATTAAATATGTCTATTATATTTATTGAATTAATAATACAAATCAATTTGTTATGGAATTACTTATATTTATGTTTAATTAAAGAAGATGAGCATAAAAACTCTTTTAAATGTAATTAGCCTGTATAAATTAATGAGCGGCCATGTACAGTCAAATGAACTCTTTGTTTCCTTAAAACAGCTTTCATGTGCCATAAAATCTATTCACAAGTGCAAGTTAAACCAAAAGCTGAAAGTAAAAGAATGAATGTCTAGCAGTTGAGAATAGCAGAAACCTTTCCTAATTAAGAAACCTGAAAATGTTTTTTTTTTATCAATAAAAAAACACCTCTTGGAGGTCTCTCACGTTGCCACTGAAAATCGCTCTGCGTACCAAGTTTGGCACGCGTTCCTTAAGTTGCCGAACCCTGGAGCAGATAGTGAGGGTGGATTAAGGGGCGGAGGGGAGGTACTGGAGTGTGTGTTTCGTCGTTTGGGTGTAATAACAAAAAAGAGAGTAGGGTTGAAGTTAAACAAACAAGCTTTTGGTTGACAGGTCTTAACTACCTTTTGTTAATATATATACTTTTCCTTTGCTGAATCTCTGTCTGGTGAGGCCTTATAAGTGTGTGTGGGGAGGAGGAGGATTTTTAAGGGCGCCGTATGTGGCCGATCAGTATTACAATTATTGCAGCTTTCCATCTTTCTTTCATTCTCTCTCTCTCTCTCTTTATCTCTCTAATAGCTGTTTAGAACAGGGCGCCAAGCATATTTTTGTTTCTATACAAAAAAAAAAATGGCACATGTCGTGATGGGTGCCAGTTTTGCGGCTGGTGTAGTGTTGAAGCGGGCGGGAAAAGTTAATGACAGAAATTTTCTACCGGACGCGCCCAATCACTTCAGATCGTAATAACGGCCATTATCTGCCCATGGTCAATGGCTGGAACTGGGAGACTTTCAAAAGAAGAAAAAATAATAATTTCCAACGGCATCAGGCGATGAGAATCGTACAATCGTGTCCCCAATCCCCCTTTTTCAATCTTTCTCACAATCTCTCTCACCCACTTTCCAGGATTTAAAACTCAAATAATTTCCCTGCCCCCATATTATTGACGTTGTTGTTGTTTTTTACTTCTGCTGGATAATTTAGGATCGAAATTGCAGCAGTGCACGGTATTTTAGGGATATACGCTATTTTACGGAGTGATAATCTATCTATCTTTCTATCTATCTATCTATCTATCTATCTATCTATCTATCTATCTATCTATCTATCTATCTATCTATCTATCTATCTACCTATCTATCTATCTATCTATTTATCTGTTTGTCTGTCTTTCTGTCTGTTTGTCTTTCTGTCTGTCTTTCTGTCTGTCTGTTTTTCTAGTTATGTACTTACCGGTATTTACCTATCTCTCTTTCTAATTATTTATCCATCTATGTATCTTACAATTATCTATCCAATTAGCCATCTGTCTAACTATCTATCGATACATGTATTAATTATGTTTTATATAGATTACCTAAAATTATGTAGCTTTCTATCCGGTTTACTATATATTTATATATATATATTTTCTCTATATCTTTATTAAACTTTAAAGTTTTGATTTAACGGACGAATTACGGTAATCCTCTGGAAGTTTTTCAGTAGATTCGCTGAAGCTGTGTATAATAATAATATTAATATTTGTATAGTGCTGCTAACAAACATAATGTAAGGTCAGAGCGCATTTAACATACAACTAAGAACACGGATATAATCCGTAGGCTAAGAAATATAAAACTAAATGATGATTAAAAACTTTACAAACATAGGACAAATCAAATAAATGAATCAATAGCCGACTTAACATATAAGTAACACAGTAGAAGTCTCAAGCATGTTTAACATAATATAACACACTATAGTATTAAACTCATCACTAATCATTAGTATAATTATATTATCTGAATAATATATGCATTTCTTATAATACACTATAATTGTATTATAGTCTTCATATTTTTTATTAAAAAAATAATTTTGGAATATAATTTATTAATTAAACAATTGTTTTTGTTTTTCTATAAAAATGATAATTGTTTTGTTTTTCTTCAAGGGTTTCTTGAGTAAACTAAACAGACATAAATCATAAGCTAATTGAATGAAATGTTCTATTGAATAGATCTAGGCTTATAGACATAAACTAGAAACCCGGACAATGACTTGGTCCGTCCACGCTGTGCCATTTGTTAATGTTCATCTCATGACTAATGTGCATGCATTCAGGTGCACAAACAAGTTTATAAGTAGTTCATGCCTATAGTGCAAACTACTATACGTCTGTTTTACCGGCCGGGCTCTTAATAAGCGCGTCAAAATATTAAATATTTTTTCGCACCCATACCTTTAAAAAAAAAATTTTTTTTTTTAATGCGTGTCATGTTGTCACTGCACATTGGCTCCTCACTGGGTTTGCTCGTGGTGGGACGGTGGGACGTGTTTGTAGAAATAAATACCATATTCATTTATAGTATTTTTTTAAAATAACTGACAGTCCATGTGTGGTAAATAGGAACTAACGCATTGCGCCCCCCCCCCCCCATCTCCCTCTATTATAATTTTAGCCTGTACTCTCTGAGCTGGGCGTCGAGTGCGATAATGTGGTGAGAGCCGTCTGTATTATCTAATGATTTATTTATATACATCATGGATCGAAGTGTGCGATATTAAAAACAAATACATTAAGTCAACATTATTCATGGACTTATTTAAGACATTCCACCATTTGTTTTCAATTAAAAAAACAATTAAATGAAATCATGATGCAGGTGAAATACAAGAAATATAAGAAATACAATTCAGTTCTAAGGGCGGATAATCCTGATGGGTAAAATTTTCTATCTGGATGGATCGTCTGTAAAATAAAATTTTAGATCGTTACGAGATTCTTTAACAGTAAAGCTAGGTTACTTGGGGTGGGAGTTGGCGGAGGGGGGGGCATGGATAATTAATAAATTAGGTTAACTCGATTAGGTTTTAAAGGTATAAAACGAAAAGCAGGAAAGACAAGACAATGGCTTCAAGTTCGGTCGAATTATATACAAATACAGTATATATGCTAGCAGCGATTCCTAAACTGTTTTTTGTTCTTGACATGGTTATCTTTAGACAACTACTTTGCGTCCCCATTGCCATTTTCTATCTCATATAGACTACTAGCATATAAGTAACATGTATGAATGTCCACGCACGTTTCAACAGCAGTGACATTTATACTTGATGACTGTAGTTAAGGAAAGTCCAAATATCACGAATTGTCCAGTTCAGAGTTCAGGTGAAATATACTACAATACGACCATCACAAAATATATTTCGAAATTGACATTTTGATTTTTGCGACCCGGTGAATTTAGTTTATTGGCCCGGAATCGGGTCGCGACGCGGCATGTTTTGGGAAACTCTTGGTATATGGAATACGGTAATATACAGCGTTATTGTGTGTGTGTGGTGGGGTAGCCGACACGCCCCCACTTCATTCACTCTCCAGTCGAGGAAACCAGAGATCCACTACAAGATGTCGCGCAGTTGCCGATCGATGTGTGTGTGTGTGTTTCGGGGTGATGGTGGTGGTGGCTGCTTGCGACCCGATGCCTGGCGGCGCTGAAACGCCGGGGTGCCTTAAAAGAAAAAAAACAATGTCATATTTTAAATCCCAGACTGGCGTATGCGCTGTTGCAAAGATGATATCAGCCTCGGCTCCGTCGCGGAAACTTCTCGGGGGGTCCTCGGACTTAGTCACGGTGGCAGACCCATGGCGTCAGTTGCGCCCTGCGCCCCTGCGCAACATATGACATCGGAGCTAGAGCCAAAAAAAAGGAAGAAAATGACGAATGTAAAACATAATATATTTTAAAAAATCAAATATGGCACCCAATACACACCCTCATTTGCACGTAACTATTAAAAGCTACGCAAACCATTGCCTACCGGGAAAGTGATCCCGGGGAGGTTGGGAGGGGCGTGTGGATAAACTTTACGTTTCAAGACGATTTTGACCCAAAAGAGTAATTCAGTCTTCAGGATTCCTTGGTGGTGTATTGGTGGTGGCCTCCCCTACAGCGCAGGAGTTTGATAACAGAACACACCCACATACAGACAGGAAGAACATGCATGACGCATACAAACTGAAACACAAGTTCACGCACGACAAAAGACAAACATACAACACGTATTAAACAGCGGGAAGGCCCAAAAATTACCGAGCTTTTGGCAAAATATAACTCTTGAGCGAAATCCCAAATTAAACGAACGATTCGCTCCCACCACTTCACCATGGCTTTGATGATTAAAATCTCAAAAACTACAAATTCTCAAAGCAAAAATATATTTTTTTACAAAACATAGAAAAAAAATCAAAATACACGTAGGCCTACAATTATAATTATAATTATATTAAAGAGCCGAAATAGATTAAGCGATTTGACATTGCACGTTGTTTTGCATTATCATGAATTATAAAAATTTATTTTTTTTGGAGGTGGACCTATTTTTCTTGGTATTTATTTAGCGTTAAACTGTGGCAAAACATCAATCATATTATCCACCTAAAAATGTTTAACACTCGATTAAGTTTGTAAAACAGAATTATGTATTTTGAGTAACTATTTTGAAATATTTAAACCTTAGAAGGAAACACATATAAACATCTTTTTTTTTAATGTGGTCATGTTTAAACTTTCTATTTAGAAAAGGGGAAAATTATTTGTCGCCCTTTTATTTATTTTCGTTTTAAAAGAAAAAATTCTATGAGAATGCTCTCCCCTTTTGTTGGCGTAAGAATGTTCGCGCCTTTTGTTGACGCGCTAACTGTTTGTAAGATGTGCAGCACCGGTGCGGGCGCATTCAATTCAAGGGCTGTTCGTTTCATCTCATTCAACGATTATCTTCTCCTCCCCATTGGCGCCCCACTACCCCCCACACCCTGTCAACCCCATGCCCTTCTCTCAGCCAACCCCTATTAACACCCTACAGCAAGATTATTTAAAAAAAAAACTCTTTTTTTTTCTTCTCTCTTCTCTCTTTCTTTACGTACACACGCTTTTCTTCATCAATGGAGAAATCACTGGAGGGGGGGGGGTTGGAGGGGGGGGGGGGAGGGGAGGCCCAATAGGAAACAATAGGAATAGCTCTGCAAGCAAGGAAACGGTAGGGTAGAAAGAGCATGTCGGGAGAGGGAGCGGAGGGAGGCTTGTGAGCATTCATAGAGCGCCATTTTTATCACCCCCCCCCTTCTCCTCCACCGCCCCCCACCCCACATTACATGGCCCCTTTTTACCTTTTTATGTCACCTACCTGGAGGAGCGGGGGAGTTGGGAGGTGGCCCGGATGGGGGGGGGGATCAAAGTTTCTATTGTCTAATATTTATAGAGGTGTGAAGTTGTGTTTCCTTTAGAAGTCTGTGTGCGTTCACTCCCCCCCCCCCCCCTCAACCCCCTCCTTTTTTCTTTTTCATTCTAGTTGTGTTTGTTGTGTTTGTTGTGTTTGTTGTGTTTGTTGTGTTATTGTTTCGTAATGTTTACGGCCTGCGTCTTGAGTTGTTGTTGTTTGGTTTTTCTTAATATATATTATTTTTTTTTATATTGAAACCCATTCATCACTGTGGTCTTGTCTTGGCCAGGGCATAAACATTAGTTCGGTGCTGCAGTTGAGGGGAAAGGGGAAGGGGGGAAGCGGAATCGTGGGAGTTACAGTAGTAAGCAGACGTAGGCCTCTCCCGTCACTGCGCTCGTTCCGGCGCGATTTTTCTATATTCCCCACCACCTTTTGGTGGCGTTTCCAGCACCCGATGGTCGTCCCCCAGCGCTCTTTACCGGGCGCCAACGCCCTATACCTACCATTGGTTTTCTCTATTATCTGGTTAAGTTCGCTACAGTCACCAATGCAAATGTCCTTGTTCTGGTTAGTTAGCATTGAGCCGATTTAATGTAACGTGCTTCATATATATAGTCTATATTATAAATAGCTTAAAGAACAACTAGATAAATAGATAGATAGACAGATACAAGGACAGCTAGATAAATATATAGATAGGTAGATAGATAGATAGATATATAGATAGATAGATAAATATATAGATAGGTAGATAGATAGATAGATATATAGATAGATAGATAGATGGATAGATAGATAGATAGATAGATAGATAGATAGATAGATAGATAGATAGATAGATAGATAGATAGATAGATAGATAGATAGATAGATAGATAGATAGATAGATAGGCAGAAAATGCAAATCCTAACGCATGCCAACTATCATTAATCGCATCATCGTACTTCACAGATTCGTTGACAATGACACTGAAGTGTTACCATACTTTTATTTACCCCCCCCTCCCCACCTCCCCATTTCCCTCCTTCTCACCATCGTGTCAACTGTGAGAGACGCCACCTCTTTTTATCTCCCCTTGTATATTTTGAAAGTGCATACCTAATGTATGGTGATCAAATCTGTCAAATATTTAATTTGCGAGGAGCTGTCGTTGGATCAGCCCCTACTGAAAGTCGCTACCCTGTTGATCGACATTCTCTGTTCAAATAATGATTAGAACTTCCTGAATTATCCCCCATTCTCACTTCTTACTTTAAAAAAAAAAATTGTTTCGAACAATGTCGTCTGCCCGTTTTTCTTTTTCCTTTTGGGAGAGAGGGGTTTAACGATATTGGTTGAGATGTTTATTAAAAATAAATTTAAGGTCTTTAGCTGACACTTGCGGGCTAGGGATTATTTTTTGGGTTTACTTAAGTTTTATCTTAAGGACAGAGGATGAACTAATCTTACGGACTGAAATAGTCTGGGAAAAGTACTGCGTTTTCCTAAAAATATTTAAGTATTGTTTTTCAGGAAAGAAAACTAAATAATTGTTGAGTAACTTGTTTTATCAGATGGACCCACGCACTTACAACTGATAACAGTGCGTACCCTCGTATGTCTATTTATAGAATGATATTCCCACCCACGGTGCATGGGCTTCTTGCACCCTTTTGCCCCACTCATCCTGCCCTTCTACTCCCCCAAATACGACACCCAATCCGCCCTCGTCAAGTCGTGACAATATTGTCTGACGTTTTTTTTTGGTGCCTGTATAAGACTGTATACGTTTTTTAGTCTTTCTTTTCTTTTTGTTTGTATTCGTTCATTGTTTCTTTCTTTCTTTTTGTTTGTGTGGAAAGATGGAAGACTGAAATATAGATGTTGGATCGAGATAATGCAAGAGAGAAAGAGAGAGAGAGAGAAGGGAGAAAGAGAGAGCCCGGATCAGTGCATTCGCTGTGGGGGTCTGTACCGCGGGTGTAGGGCGCCACGGAGGGAGAATGCGTGGGGGGGGGGGTGGCGTTGAGAAACGTCTTTGTTGACGTGGCGAAAGCGGTCTATGCTGGGATGTTATCAACGGCCTGCTCGATGTTATCAGGCCCGAGACGATTGCATCTACAATGACTGGAGTAATTTAGAAGGTCTTTCCCGGTCCAACGGACTTCATCGTAAGCAGCCGACATGGAGCCTTGTGGAGCTGGGGGGAGTACGGGGAGAGCTGTCCTTCACTTTTTCGTCTGAAATAACCGGCGCCCATTTCACACCTAGACATATCATGAAATAGTTCCTTGGTACGTTTTTCCGGTTGTGTATCACGTGACAGAAGACCTCCAATCGCGGTAGGATTCCAAGAAAAGCTTAAAACACATATTTTATTGTTTAGGGAGTCCTTGAACAATTTCGCAGTAGAGGTGACAAGCCCATTAATTTGTTTGTTATACGCACGAACAATTACACAATTTTATATTTGAGAAGTACGGGAGAGATGGAGGAGACTGACACTTGGGACGTATAGAGAAAGCGCACAGTTGCTCCTTTTACAAGATAGCCTGTAACACCACGCAGATACAGGGGATGTACGGTAGCCGAGCCCCAGCGCGTTCGGGCTGGCGTACCGAAGGTCCTGGGTTTCGAATCCTGGTGAAGGCTTGACATATTTCCCCGGGTCTGCGGGGTGTCCCCTGAGTCTACCCAGCTCTGATGGGGTACCTGACCTTAGTTGGGGTAAAAGGCGGCTGGGCATTGTGCCGGCCACACAATATCCTAGTAAGCCGTGATCCACAGAAACTGGATCTAATTGGTCCGACGGGTTACTCTACTTACTTACCACACAGATATACACACAGGGCTGTGGAGTCGGTAGATAAATGTTCCGACTCCGACTCCGACTCCACAGCCCTGTATACACATTGGCCCATTTCGAGTTGTATCCCTACATCGGTAGAAATCACCCGTCCTTTAATTACTAGTCAAAATGACGGAGAAACGAATTACTAAAATGTGTTTTGTTAAGAGATTATAAGAAAAAAAGCCCACAATTACATTTGAGTTAAACAACACTCTATAAGGGTTGTCAGGATCATTTCTTCAGACGTTGGCTAACCAGGTGTATTGTGTGGTCAACACAATTCCCACCGAAGAGAAGATCTCATTAGTAGTAGTTGTTTTAAAAATATTCATGTAAAATAAAAAAAAGAGAATCACTATCGCATGTCAGGTAGTAGCACTTCCGGTCAACTTGCACCGTCTCGCCTACACTAAAGAAGTCACTGAGACTTTTTACAGCCTGCTAAACATTCTGGTGACATCCCCCTCCCCTCTTCCCCATTATCACGCCAGCTAAGGTGTAATTTACGGTGATAGTTTTTTTAATTGAGTGTGTATGAAGGTTTATCTCCCCTTGGACGCCTGGGACACTATGTGCGACACCGGAATAAATGTCCCAGATCTCATTCCCACCCCCGGAACGGGGGGAGGGGGGAGAAACGCCCCGTAATTCCCGAAAATGCTAATAGAATGGCATTATCCGGAAGGAAGGTGATGGGGGGGGGCGGGAGGGGACGATCTCGTCGTCGGACAGTATCATTTACCCCCCGTCCCGGAAATGGGGAATAAATTTAGTGTCCATCCTTTCACCGCCCGGACATTGTCCACTTAGTAAAGTTCCTCCGCGTGTCCCGTCGGGCGTACACCGCGCTCCGGAGACCTCCGTCCTCCCACACCCACTTCCCCCATTGGAAGCTTACAGCCCTAAGTTTCACCCCCCCCCCCCCCCGCCCACCATCTAAGTCGTAAACCACACCTTTTTCTCTTCCATTTTAATTTAATGGTCTGTCCTGAGAAGCGGGGAACGATTGTTCACGGGTGTCGACGACATTAGAAAAAAAAGGGCTATCCATCGTTCGGACTTCCCCCCCCCCCCCACCTACCCCACCCCTGCGTGGCCCCCATATGTCCGAAGATGCGCTTGTTAGTCTGAGACTTGATCTTTTGTACAAGACCTTTTTGGGATTTAAAAAAACAATACAAAAAAATAACAGGGGAGTTCCTTGTCATGAGGATTGTCTGGTGGGGGAAGGGGGGTGGTTCTAAAGGAGGGGGGCGGGGAGGTTCTCGCACTCTAGATTGACGCCACCCAGCGCCAACTCGCCAGTAAACAACCCCCGTGGCAACGTCGTGCTCAAAAGCGCGAGACAAAAGCAAGGGCGCTCGTAAAAAAAAACTGGTGGTCGGGGGTTCAAATCTCGATTTTTGGGGGACGGGCGGGGGGCGTAAAATTGTGCGTGCAAGTGAGGGGTGGGTGGGGGGTAGTGTCTTAATAGATATGCCAAATTTGTGACACTCTGTGTGAATAGACCGGGGAGTTTTGCAACGCCAGGAATTAAGGAAAAGATAAGGCGGGCTTGGGTGGAAGGTGTGTCGGGTTTAGCGGGATTAGCAACAATTGTTAGAGAAATCTCAAAGCTGCCGTGTGGGAGGGCGGGGGGGGGGGGGCGTGGACTGGGGATGTGATATAGCTTCCTGTTAAACCGCCATTTTTTTGGGTTCGCTAATCGTTATCAGCCAGACTGATTTTAGAAGACCACCAAAACCAGATCTACATGTAAGCCGACGGATTAAGTGCCAGACAGATAAAGATACAAACACAGACACAGATATATATACACAAGAAGAGAGAGAGAGAGAGAGAGAGAGAGAGAGAGAGATTACTATAAACTAGGTGAAAAATTATATAAGATGTAGATGAATATTTACTCCCTTTTTCACTTATAAATCTCTCCATCTAAAATTTCACTGCGCGCCACTGAACAAACACACAGAACAAAAAGTTGATGTTAGGTAACTCTTTGTATACTCTTCTTTTCCTCAATTTCCTTCCCACTCCAGGTCGCAATTTACTCAAAAACCGTTACGGCCCAAAACTTGGTAGGTCACACGTAAGCAGGTCAAGGTATCCTGTGATTATGCCCCCAAAATCCCCCACCCCTCCTCCATGTTGGTTCTGGACAAACCGTTACACGGACCAGTTGCCACCAGACAGCCTTTTCTTCCAATTGAACGCCCCCACCCCACCCCCGGTCAATTCTCCTCACACCCGCCCTCCCCACATCCACGTCACACACCTTCACTGGAAAGGTATAAAAAAAATTTAGCCAATTTTCAAACAATCGACAACTTCTCATTCTGAAACTGACCACCAAACGGGCGGACAATACACGAGTTACCTCAAACTTTCTAAAGTGTCATATTTAAAAATAAAAGGGAAGAATGGTTAGCTCCCTTTTCTTTAGCCAAGTTTTGATTATACTGGTCAATTACTTAGACCATAGTGACCATAGGTCACTAACTTCTGGAATGCGAAACTAGGAAGGTGTGAAGTGAGAATGTCCACCTTAATTTCTCTCTGACGACCGAAATAAATAAAAAAATTCTATTCAACTCTTAATTTCTCCAAAAATGACCAGTGGTCAAGAGTGCCGGACGTGACATCCGGAAAGGTGGTGACGTGCTGAGAACAAACAGAAAACGGGGCCCCGGATGTACGGGGAAAATCTCTTTAAGTCAATCCTTGTTGGGTCAGGTTGAACTTGCTAATGAAATCATAAAACGTCCCCGTGACCAGTGGTCAGTTTCCACTGTTCTTTTTAAGTACATATACGAATGTGTGTGTGTGCGAGATGGCTGGGGGTTTACGGGAATTTTCGACGGACAATTGGAAGTAATATATACTTTTTATTTCATCTTTTGACCAGGTCAGTCCAAGTTTGTTCCACCTCCACGGTTAAATGTAACGGGTTTCTTTTCTGGACCCAAATGGTCATTCATTCGTCACGAACTTACCCCCCAGCGCCCTCCACCCCCCCCACCTTTTCCCACCCTGAATACAAATCGTCAAATGGAGATAGTTAAACAGGTGTTAGTTACTGTTGCTTTGTAGCAAAGGTCCTTTTAAAGAAATGTATTTTAAAAAAATTATCGTTTGGTCAAACGAGGGGTGGGGGAGGGGGTGCGAAGGTCATGATCGAGTAGAGATGGGGGGGGGCGTATGTTTGAGCCTAGCTACTGATACGAGAATAGCGCCCCTCCCCCTCCACCCCAACTCTCTCTTGGCTAGCCAGGATTTGGTCATGTGACAGAGACCCCCCCCCCCCCATATTTCTTTTCTTTTTTTCTTCATGTCATTTCCAACTTTAGTTGAATAGAATATCTCAATGACTAGTTGATCTAATACACCTGAAGACTTAACATGTTAAGGAAATTTTCTTTTGTTCTGACCAGGGCGCGCCTTTGATGTCGCCCTCACCCTTTAATTTTTCTCCATCCTAGTAATGTATTTTGACTTCATGCACATGAACTGAATAGGAAAAAAAAAGGGGGGGGGGAGATCAGGGGCGAAGCCAGAAATTTGTTCCAGGGGGGGGGGGGGGGGCAGAACTTTTGCGTGACAAATATTTACCAAATTTTTAGCGAATTTAGTACATATTTAAAAAAGAACATTGAAAAAGATTCTTTTTTTTTAATTCCAGGGAGGGGGGGGGGGCTTAGCCCACCTCAGCCCCCCCTTCCCTGTGACTTAGCCCCTGGTGGAGATGGATTTCGCCCTCATCTTTCTTCCTCATACCCACTAGTCATACACAGAGCCCTATTGGCTCCATATTTCGACCACCCGCTCCCGAACCCCTTCACACATACACACACACCCACGTATGCATAAAGTAACAGAAAAACTGACTAACCCTCAGAGCATACCACCACTTACCCTCATATAGTCCTGAGATTGAAAGACTATATGTATCTATCCATGTATCCATTTACCTATATATCCATTTAATCATTGAGAGGCCGGTTAGTGGTTAGTTCACCCGACTGTCAAACCGACACGTCGCGGGTTCTATCTCTTCCGCCGACCGATCCCTGTCATCCTGCAGGAGTTTTTGGCCTAGTGGACGTAATAATATTCTATCTAGAAGGAACGTCTGTAAACTTATAAACAAAATCTATCCCTTCTTCTATCCTTCATCATTCTATCCTTTTATCCCGCTATCCATCCACCCATCTATTCGTGACTATCATCCTTTCTGTCTCCCCTGTTTAAACCCCTCCATCTGTACGTTCAATACAAGAAGTATAGAACAAGTGAATCAACCTCTTAAAACTAGGACGATTACGACTCTCGCCTCGAACGTGTAACCAGTGCCAGTGGCAGTGCGTGTGTTAGGCTATCGAGGAACGGGAGGGGGAAAGTAGGCGGGGCTTGTCTCAAAGAAATGCCACTCCCCACCCTCACCCCTGCTGTCCATTGTGTTACAGTGGCTCTTTTGTCTGCTGGCCCCAGAAATAAACACTAATGGTCAGTGGGCGGGGTTGCATACGCACGAATTTTAAATAATACATAATGAAAACAAACAATTTTTTTTAGAGGAAAATGTAACAAAGTTGTTTAATAATAATAATAATATATATATATATTGAGTGTAGTGGACTGAGTATAGGAAGTGGGGTTGGGAAAGAGTAGATTGGCGAGGCTTTGGCGATGGAGATAAAGATGGGAAAAGGAAGTTAGAAGAGAATGATGGGTAATTTTTTTTTAAAGTTTCAAAATTAAGGAAAGTAACAAAATAAAATTACAGTCCCGGGCGCGTATATAGCGGAACTGAAGGCAGCATAGATAGAAGTAGGTCGGTACGGGAAGGGTTAAACTCTATTATTTTGTTTGTTGTTGTTGCGAAAACACACTGATGGGTAACAAATAAAAGTTTAAAAAAATTACACAAATAAAGACTGTAGCCTATATAATGTTTATATCGCAATAACGTATAAAATAAAGAGGGGAAAAACAACACAGAAATTAAATGGGTAAATAAACACACTCGCATACAAAAGCACTCACAGGCGTGTCGGTTAAAGATTTTAATAACAACAGAGAGATAGTCTAGCTGAAAGCGGAGAGAGAGAGAGAGAGCGAGAAAGAGAGAGAGCGAGAAAGAGAGAGAGAGAGAGAGAAAGAATTTTAAGCTACAACAAAAAGAAAAAAATGGCTCTACCACGAAGATCTTCCAGTACGATAAGATTTTGCGATACTTTTCACTCCATTTGAACCGAAATTATGCAAATGAACTGCGCAGCCGTGACGCGGAACTGAAAGCGAGGCGAGCTGACGCCATAACGAGACAGACCTTATTGCTGCCGTATTTTTCTTCCTTCTTTTTTTTATGCCGTTTTTATTTTTACGTTGTGTGTGTGTGTGTGTATGTGTGTTGTTTTTTTTAAAACATTAGCAGACGATTCCTCCCTTTCAGCCTTCACGGTTTCATGAAATTCTTGGAGATCTCTGAAATTACGAAAATATTTCCTGAAATTTTAAAATGGCCGTAAACAAATAAAAAAAATATGGATGTCTGTGCGTGTGTGTATGCGTGGGATGAGTTGCGGGAGGCGGGGGAGGGTGGAGGAAGGGGATACAAGATGGACTAGTCTTATTAGTGCGCGGGGGGGGGGGGGTGCTTGAATATGTAAACAAACCGAGTGCCCCAAAAAATAATTAAAAATCATCTATTTAAAAACATAATATATATAATATATATAAATGACAGTACCAATGATGACAAGCTTCTTTGTTGCGGATTTCAAACTTCCTTGTCCACTGTTTCAGATGGCATATGGAGGTAGGGCGGGGTGGGGGGGGCATGGAGGGGGGTGGGGCGGTTATGTTTTTATTGAAATATGACGTCGGCGTCTTATATTTATCCGTTGTGGTGTGCGTGTGTCGGCGGGTAGATGGATTTTTTGTCCTAGTTTTGGGGGCGTCCCTCTCGCCGCGGGTGGTGGAATCATTGTCTTACGCGTCGCGAAGACGTCTTAGTCTGTCTCCGCGAGAGCCGAGGTCAACCAATGAACAAACTCAGAGCACGCATATATACACACACACACACGAGCACACACATACACATACAGACACACGCATACACACATACACGCAGACACACGCACACACAACAAGAAGAGAACTTGGCATCGCTCTGAGTGTTTGTGTGTTGTATCTTTGTGTGTCTCTCGTTTTTCTTAGTTTCGTGTCATACCAAATAAGTCATAAACTACAACACAGACAGACCGACACACACACACACACAAAGACAAAGAAAAATGAGTTAATTAATCCACTTTTTTGTAGCATCTGGTCATCTGGTATGGTTTTTACAAATAAAAGAAAAAATAATATAGGCCTAATGATATTAATAACATCCTATTATTACTATAGTTTTTGTACAAAGTTACATTTTCCGAAAATGTACGATCCAGCACCGACTATTATCGTAAATTCAAACAATTTCTCCTGATCTTGCGTGTTTGGTATTGTTGTTATTACTCTTTAATATGAGAAAAAAACAACAACAACTAAAGTACATTATGGAACAAATGGGGCAGGGTAGCCGAGCGTTCCGCTGCCGTACCGAAGGTCCTGAATTTGAATCCTGGTGAATTCTAGGATTTTTTAAAACCCTAAACTCGAGGGCGTCTACCCCGCTCTGATGGGTACTGACTTTAGTTGGGGTTATGTAGAGTACAGGCGGCAGGGCATTGTGCTGGCCTCACATCTCCTAATATGCCGTGGCCACTAAGACTTAGTGAATGCTGCTTCACCGGTCCTATAGAATACTATATATCAATCTGTCCGATTGAATATTTTTTACCAAACTAACAGAGCATTACTCCGTTTCTGCAAATGGTAATATTAGCGTTTTTTTGTTGTTGCGATTCTTTAACTAGTTAGACTCACCCACGACGTAAGATGAAAAGAATAACACACCAGAAATTCATATTCATTCTTCAAATGCATCGGATACCTAAATACTGGATATTTTGAATATCGGATACTGGATAAAATTGGAGAGGTGGCGGGTGTACTGGAAGACTGAAGAGAGTTAATTGAAATAAAAGAGAGAAAGAAAGTTGTATGAAAGAATAATGAATAAATAGAATAGAAAACAAGGAAAAAAGATAGGGAAAGGAGGGCGGGGGTGTACAGGGGGCGCCAGGGGGGGGGGCGTGCTATGAAACGTGTGACAACCTTTTCGAACACAGCCGACAACGGTAACAACCTTATGAACGTGACACTCAAGGGGCGTAACAGGAGATGACTTCATAGAGGGGAACGAAAAGTTGGAAGAAGGGGAAAAAAAGAACAGGGGAGGGGGCGTAGGCACGGGGTATTACACAAACCGATAGCGTTTCCATTAAGGGCCACACACACACACACACACACACACACACACACACACACACACACACACACACACACACACACACACACACACACACACACACACACACACACACACACACACACACACACACACACACACACACACACACACACACGTTTCTCTTCAATTCCACCTTTTTATATCACGGGTATCCACTGCTTTCTATTGTCTCACCCTTATCACACGCCCGCCCCCCCCCACACACCTTTGGTGCAGGGCGTTTCGATTTCAGGCAGTCACCCCAGGGGGGGATTTGGGTGTGGGTGTGTGTGGTGGGGGGCTGGGGGCAGGGGAAGGCACTGGCTGGGACGTGTTTAAGGAAAATTCGCGGGTGCTGGTGAGTAGGGAACACGCGCAAGTTTTTTTTGTTTCATCGGCATGTCACGAAATGAAAGACAAGGAACCGGTCCACTATAAGGTAGATTTTACAGAAAAACTAGAAAATATCTTATGTCTTAATAACGACAACATTTAAACCGTAGGCCCTAACATAAAAAAAAATAACATTCAAACTATAACACCTTAAAACATTAACATTTAAACTGCATGCATCCTTATCTGGGCTGCCTTGTTCTAGTCCACGTGTGTGCTGTACTGAAAAACAAGAAGACGAATGACGTCACATAATCTCAATCAACGGAGAACGCCGCTTGGTCTAAAATAAACGCGAATACTCTCTTATCGATACATGTAGTTTTCAAAAAGTAAACAGAATACATACAATTACAATGTGAAATACTAGCTCACAAACTAACAATTCGTTTCTACAGCCTTCTCTAAAAGGAATATATTTTGTTAATAGTTTTGTTTATATATGAATAGGTCTACCTTATCTTATCTTTTACGTTAAATGCTCTTTCTATAAAGATGATTATTGCGTCATACACACATTCGTGCTTTAAGTCTAGTCCTAGTCTCAAATAAGGGACAAGGACATTGTTTTTTGTCCTTATGTTTATATGAGCATTGTGACAGTTTGTCTTGTGTTGTATTTCTAAATTAGAATTTTATGCCTTATGTATTTTTACTACTTTACAATTTACCCTTCTGTCCTCTAGTATTTCTACATTTATCACACTATATAACAAAACTTAAATATGTATCAAAACATTCTTGCATAAAGATAAGCCTTTAGAAAAAAAAAAAGTTATCAATAATTTTGTTTTGTTTCAGATAACGGAGCTGACTTCTATCCTGGCTACCAAGGATACGGCGAATTTTTCATGGGGCAGCCCCAGGACGGGCCACCTCCAGGACTAACGTTCTTGCCACCGTCTCAAGGGACGCCGCCCCTGAACATGGAGCCAGGGATGCACCCGGCCAGTCGCCATTTAGGTAAGCACCCGTTATGGCCACTGGACACATACCCGCCCTTCTCCTCCACACACAATCTAGACTTCTGATAACCACGACTCGGCACGGAACTTCGAGCATCGGTAATTTCCACTGAAAATATGAACAGGGAAAATCCGATTTTCGCTATTAATTCAACGGTTTCATGTAAAAACCGCAGGAAAACCCGCACAACTGAATTAAAGATGATTTTTTTTTATATATTATAAATAATAAAGATGTAAAATATAAATAAAACAATTTATGTTCGATGGTTTCATTTTATTTAAATGATGCATTTAAGTTTCAATAACAGTTTTTATTTTTTTTATTTAAGGGGACATTTCCCCACCCTAATCTACACTCACTTTGAAAATGACGCATTCAAAAAATCCCCAAGATTTACGGGACATTTTAAGCAGAGTTGTATAAAGCCCTAATATATATATATAATACATATTCAGGCTCTACATAAGTTGGGACTTATCATTGTTTTCAATATTATCACACACACACACAACCGTCATTTTACTTTTTACTGCAAAATACTTTTTACGAAAATGAAAAAGAAATACACAGTCTTTATCCAAACACAATTTAAATAGATCTAGTAATGAAAGAGAGAGATTCAGAGAGAGAGAGAGAGAGAGAGACGAGAGAGAGAGACAGAGAGAAAGTTAAACAAATTTCTGAACAAAAAGAAAAAATATTTTTTGTTTTAATTCCACCGCAAAAAAACAAAAAAAAAACAAAAAACTATGATTAACTATGTTAAAAAAAACATGTCAAAAATAAAAATAGCATAACAACAATAATTCTGAATGGATATTTAAAGCAAGTCCCTTAAATTTTTTTTTTAATACTGTTTTTATACATGTAAGTATGAAAATTATATTTCATTCTAAGACCATATTGTCAAGACAGGAACAAATGACAGTAAACTTTCAAATGTATTTTTAAAAATCCGTTCAACTACCGGAAGTAAAGAGCTAAGAAAATAAATAAGATAATATATGGGTCAGTGCAATGACCTAATTTAAAGGTGGACATTTTTTTTTATAAACATAAGCGTTGTCAATCCTTGTGTATTATATAGATCAGTGCGTGACATGCGCGTAGCGGGTGGAGGTCACATCCGTACGCACACACACACACACACACGTGCATGATCGCCCACTCACACACACACGCACACACACATAAGAGACATTGACAAATTTCTAAAATTTATGGGGGTTTGGGGAAGATGGGGCGCTATGTCGTTTATTTAAGACAAGAAATTTCTATAGGGAACCGGGGACTGGAAGAGGGAGAGAGAGGAGGATGAAGGGAGGTAAGGGGCGCTGGACGTGGGGAGATGGGATGGCGAAGATTAGTTTTTATGGCGCAAAGGGATATGATATCTGTTTCGTGCAGACGGCGATAATCTTCCCTGGGGCGTCTTGAACTTCCGGTGTGAGCTCCCCTTTCTCCACTCGACTCACACCCAAGAAGGAAACGATCAAACTTTTTCTCCGTCTCTCTCTCATTCTTTCTCTCCCTCTCATTCTTTCTCTCTCTCTCATTCTTTTACTCTCTCTCATTCTTTCTCTCTCTCTCACTCTTTCTCTCTCTCTCATTCTTTCTCTCTCTCTCATTCTTTCTCTCTCTCTCATTCTTTCTCTCCCTCTCGTTCTTTCTCTCTCTCTCATTATTTCTCTCTCTCTCATTCTTTCTCTCTCTCTCTCATTCTTTCTCTCTCTCTCTCATTCTTTCTTTCTCTCTCATTCTTTCTCTCTCTCTCATTCTTTCTCTCCCAAGCTCTGGCATTTAGTCTCCCTCACTTTCTTCTTTCCTCACTATCTATCTCTCTTTCTCTCTCTTCCCACATTCCCCAATCTATATATCTCTTTCGCTCTCACTTTCTCTATACATTTCTTTTCTTTCTAACTTTCTCCTTATCTCTCTCTCTCTCTCTCATACTCCCTAGATCTCTCTCACTATTATTTTTTTCGCTTCCCTTTTATATTTTGCTTAAATCTTTAAAATGCCAACGTGTGAAGATGGGCCATTTTTGGCCCAAAGGCCCATAAAAAAAATGTTATGGGAAGAAATAGAGACAAAAAGTTGTTGTGACTGATGAGATGGCAGGAGGGAGGGAGGGAGGATAGAAAGAGAAAAGAGGGGAGAATGACGGAGATGTGGGGGGGGGGGGAGGACTAACTGCTCGTGCCGGGGATGAGTCTGTCATATTTGAGCCGGGAAATATCCATCGGAGCGCACTTCGCGTCTCCTAAGGGAAGGGGGGGGGGGGACTCCGGGGTCTGCAACGATGTAGGATTTTTATCTCGACTTCTGGTGAGCACGGCGCTTTCTTTTGGGGATAGAGGGCGGGGAGACTCACCATCCCCCCTTTCTTCACCCCCTCCCCCTTTTTCTTCCCCATCCTGGTGATTTTGGAGAGAAGGCGGGAAAAAAAAAGAGGTCACAAATCACGGGAATATGGTCGTTTGCATAGATGGTCCCGAACGATAGGAGGGAGGGAGTGGGGATAACTCCTGGAACACTGGACGGAAGAGCCGTGGAGGAAGTGCTGGAGATCTATCACGGGGAAGGAATTGAAAAGATGGATGGCTTTTTGGGGCTTGGGTTATATCTTCTCATACGCTCTCTCTCTCTCTCTCTCTTTCTTCCTCTCTCACCCTCTGTCTTTCATTCTTTGGATTGCCCCTTTCGTCCCTTCCCCATATTATTTAATAAATAACGTTTTTGTTGGGGCATTGTTATCAAAATACTTAGCTCTGATGGGTACCTGACTAAAGTTGAGGGTAAAGTAAAGGCGGCTGGGCATTGTATTGGCCACATAAACTGGTGAAATCTGCTTCCCCCGGCCCTAAGAATGTATTCCTTTATGTCTGTTTGAAGTGAGATGGTATAATATAACCAATGTTTCACACTGTGAAGTTATTAGTTCAATTCTACACAAATAATTCCGATTAGACTGGCGTACAATATGCACTGAGCTTTAATGTATATGATCTAAAACTCTGTACCATTGTCAGGAGAAACCAAATTAAGCTCTCCTTTCTGCCCACATATTTCAGTTAACCCTTACAGTCCCGGGCGCGTATATAGCGGAACTGAAGGCAGCATAGATAGAAGTAGGTCGGTACGGGAAGGGTTAAAAGTAACTCTATACTGCTAGCATGATTATTGATACACAAAACAACAACAATAAACTTTATAAAATTTGTTTTCCAAACTTAATACGTAAAAGCATGCAGAACTACTTGAAGAATATTTTGTTTTAAATCAGTGAAACAAGATGAGGGGTAAATGAGGAAGGGGGTGGGGGGGGGGGGAGTAGACACATAGAAAGAAAAGTCTTTGTGTGTTGTTTTCCCTGGTAAATTTTAATTTAATCTACAAGTTGCATTATTAAATCACTTCCCCCCACCCCAGACCCCTTCCATCATCTTTTTACAGCCTCCCCCCCCTTTTTTTTTCCCTCTCTTTTTTTCCCACAACGCCTACTACCATGTTGCGCTATGCAAGGAAATACAACCAGATGCTAAGCCCTGATTAAAATAATCAACTCGGTCTAAGGCTCGTACGATACACGAGAAAACGGAAGTTAAAAAAAACAACAACAACCACGAGCTAAAAATAATATAAAAAAAACGTTTGGAAGAATAGATGTCCTACAGAATCTAACTTGTGAACTTCCGAAAGTAGCTTTCATATTTAAAGCACCGAAACAAAAAAGACTACTTTAAATGGCCCTCCGCTCTAAATACAAGACTCAGAAACACACTATTCCTAATACATTTAAAAAGAAGAAATGTCAAATGTATGACAGGGTGCCATCCGATGACCGGGGAGTAAATAAATACCCAGTGGTCTAAACAAAAATGTACATTGGGTAAAATGTCCATGGGCTAAATGTCCATCGACTAAAATTAAAATATGTCTATTTGTATTAATCTAGGGGGTGTGCAACATTATTTAGTCACTGGGGCCGCATCAGGAATTTGATACAACAAGATGTAACTAGCATTCTGAAAGTTGATGGACGTTTTCTAACGCACTGAATTTGTTTGAAGCTCTTTGCCGAAAGGCTTGACAGGCCGTGCTTTGACCAACGGGCCGACTTGCACTGAACTCAATTCGAGCCGTATAGGATTGAACATGCCTTCTTGTTGAAAATGAAATGAAAGAAGAGAAAAGAGGTGAGAGAGACATATATACATACAAAGAAAGACCGAGAAAGAGAGAGAAGAGATAGAGAAAGAGAGAGAAAAAGTGTGAGAGCGAGAGAAAGAGAGAGAGAGAAAAAAGAAAGTACAAAGAATATGTGTGTAACAACGACAAACAAATTGAAAAAAGAGAAAGAAAGGAATGAAAGAAAGAAGAAATCACACAACGCTAATGAAGAATGAAGCAAGGAGGAAGAAGAGATTGTCGAAAGAGATTTGGTCATGAGACCAGCTTCCTGGAGGAAACTTTGTCTGCCTAGTACATCTCGTGGACGCTCGTGCGGAGAAGGGGGAGTGGGAGAGGGGGCTGCCCCCCGACGGGTTTAGGGCCGGAGATACCCGGGGAGTTGGACTGCTTTTTTTTCTTCTCTCCTTCCGATCATCTATCAACTGAGACGAGAGAAGGTGGGGACGAGAGAAGGTGGCGTGTGGAGGGTGCGGGGGTGTCGGGATGGGGAGGGGGCCTCTCGACCACGTGCCCTTGGGGGACACTGTTGACATCGATTTCTGACTGCCATCTGCGAATGCTTGTGTGTGTGTACGTGTGTGTGTGTTTGTGTGATTGGATGGATCGGCTTTTCACAAATGTAGATAGTAAGCTTTTAAAAAAATATATTATTGCCACATTTTTTGTATGAAGTAAAGGAAGATGACTGGGCAAGCTTCCAGACCTTAAGTTTGGTTTTTCTGTTTTGTTGAAATTTGACATCTTAGGTTTTCTAACCATCTGCTTCTACGCTCTACTACACCATCGCTCGATCCCTTCCGCCCCCCCATCCCCCATCACTAATCACCATCGTCCCCCGGACATATTAACAGCTTCATCACCGACTCACTTGATCCCAAACCCCATTCTCGCCCTCATCTTAAATCCCAGAGACAGGATGTGGACAAACACGAGAGTTTGATAGTTTCTTAATCACTTTGTGTGTGTGTGTTTGTGCTGATGTTGATTTGTTGTTCCTTGCAGTATCAAACTAAAAAAATTACTTGAAGTCCTTACCCTACGGTCGTCCTCTGTGTTTATTTACAGGGTGGATAGGGAACACATTTTTTTATTGTTTATTTTTCTTTTCAATGAGAGGGGCGCAGGTTTCCACACACACACACAAAAAAAAGATCACTCCTTGAAAAAAACCCACAATAACTGAGATTTCGATGAGGTTTTCAAATTAAAATAATACACATACGTACACCTACATCCATACACAGGCGGCACGGTAGCCGATCGGCAGCACGTTCGGCTGGTGTACCGAATGCCCTGGGTTCGAACTCCAGGTCCCTGAGTCTAACCAGCTCTGATGGGCACCTGACATTAGTTGGAGATAAATAAAGTAAATCTCCTGGAACTGGTGAACGCTGCTTCACCGGCCCCTATGATCAATTTGGTCCGACGGGTACTTTACTATATTATATAGATCTGTATATTACATAAATACCCAAACTACCAATAAAAAACAGCCGTACGATTCGGCACAGGGGAGTAGATGTATATGGGCTCTCTAGATATATATTTATAAAGGTAGACTGATAATGCAAGCACGTGATTTCGTTGGTTAAAGGTCATATGGTTTTATGTTGCTGTTGTTGTTTTGATGGGTGACCCCATGTGTTTGAACGACGCCAGGTGTCATGCAACAACGCGCGATTTTTACACCCACGTGGTTGGGGGGGGAGGTAACCCAGGCATGTTGCAGTGAACGCAGTGAGCACAAGGGCAACCGCCATCACCATTAACACCAACTTCAACAACATCAACAACAACAGGAACAAGGAACGATAACAAACAACAGAACTGAGAGAACGTGTGTGTGTTAGTATATGATATAGTGAGTAAAGAGAGGAGAGAGAGAAAGTGAACAAAATGACAAAGAGAGTCGGGTAAGAGAAAGTAAAGTACCCTTCGGACGAAATTGATCCATAGGTCCGATGTAGCAGCGTTCACCAGTTTCTGTGGCCACGGCATACTAGGTGATTGTGTGGCCCCGCACTATGCACAGCCGCTTTTACTTTACCCCAACTAAGGTCAGGTACCCATCGGAGCCGGGTAGACCCAGGAACACCCTCCAGACCCGGGACAAAAAATCCTAGCCTGAACCAGGATTCGAACCCAGGACCTTTGGTACGCCTGCCGAACGCGCTGCCGCACGGCCACCGTGCCGTAGAGTGGGAGAAAGGAGTGAGATAAAGAAAGAGAGAAAAAGGAAGAAGGAGGAGAAATAATAAATGAAAAGAAGACGGAAAGAAATAGTGAGGAAAAGAAAGAATCGAAGATGGAAAGTCGTAGAGAGAGAAAGAAAGTGCCAGATAGAGAGAGAGAGAGAGAGAGAGAGAGAGAGAGAGAGAGAGAGAGAGAGAGAGAGAGAAAAGATAAAACGTGGAAATCCTCTAAAGAAGGATAAATTTTTTTCTCATTTACTCCCTTCCCCCTCCACCCTCCCTCCCTCACCTTATCCATCCCTAGACTCCTTAACTCTTCCTTAAGCAGTGCGATCCATCCAGGAGGACTGGTTTGGGATAGGAAGATATTTACCCCGTTATCTTCTCTATCTGAGCCCCCTAAATCGTCCAAAGTCGGCGCCCCCACGGACTCCCCCCATGTGTTATCACTCGCTTCCTACTCAATTAGAATGGCTATCGATCCGCGCACAGAAACCTCTTCTCGATAAACCCCACTCGGTGATCGAAAACTTTTAAAATAGCGTCTGTCGAGAAAAAAACGTTCACTTGGTCTTGCAGGACAACGAGGATGAAGTTGAGGGCGAAGCCGAGTGTCCGAAGGCTGTTCCACGGAACAGGAATATAATACGTAGACTTTTTCTTTGGGCTGTTCTAATTAATATTAATATTTTTTAATTTACAAAAACAGTTGTTGTTTTTTTTAAAATGATAAATGTGTGTCAATGTTTGGTCAATATTTGTCTATGTTTATATTTTTTTAATTATTTTGTTTATTATAATGCGAAACTTTATGAACGACGCGTAATCTTAGCGTAAGCGCATAGTAATATGGCGCCAATTTATCTGATATGCCAATACGTAATGTTACCAGCAAGTAAAATAATAAGTAAGTAAAATTATATTAACAATAAGTAAACAAAAGGTTAACATTAAGTAAAATTATATAAACAATAAATGAGCAGTAGGTGAAATTATATAAACAATACGCTATCAGTAAGTAAAATTATATTAACAATATAAGTTAACAATAAGTTAACGCTAATTAAATTATGTTAATAAGAAGTTAACGGTAAATATCGACTTGAAAAATAGATACAAGCAATAATAAGTAGCAACAATAAAGCTTTCCAGCCCCTCACCCCTCACCCCCTCCCTCTCCCCAAGACCCAAGGATTTAGAGCTAGGGATGAGAATGAAATTCAGGTGCGAGGTGGGGGGGGGGGATCAGACCTCGCCCCGAGGCGACAAAGACAGTTTGTGAGACAGAGAGGTGGGTGAAAGATAAACAGACAGACTTAGGAGGGAGGAGGTAGGGGGGGGCGACTGATTGGGTTACGGGCCACGAGCGTGGCAGCCTTGGGGTACAAGGGGGGGGGGGGCGCTTGACACTGCAGCGACAGTAGATCCGGTGACAGAATGGCACAGATCTATGGCTGATCTCTTGCCAGAGGTGCCAGCGCCCCCCTTCTCCCCCCTGTCTCGCCCCATCCCCCAGCCTCGAGGTGTCACTTGCGTGCATTTTAAATGCCGAAGAGGGCGTAGTCTGAGAGGCACTTCACTCCCCACCCCATCGCCCCGGGAAGTCGGTGTGGGCGTTGGGCCATATATTGAAATCTTGACGTAGACAATGCTTAATAATAAATATGACCCAGGGTTGATTTATCATCTATATATCTTGTCTCTCCGAGTATGTATCACATGACAGACAGATATATAGATGGCGCAGATCAAGGATAAGTATAAATACTGTATTTAAAGGAACAGTAGAATAGCTGGGTGTACATCAACATCATTATTGTCCGTCACCCCAGCTTGGGGCATGGGCCGCCCACCACAAATGCAGACTGACAGAAAGATAACAGACAGACGGATAATATGCACTCTGAGTTTACATTATGTTCGTTGACAGCGCTATACAAATATTTTTTATTTTTTTAAATTATAAATAAATAGATAGATGGATAGATAGTCAGACAGACAGATAGATAAATAGATAGATGGATGGACAGACAGACATATTGTTTTATCGTCAGTTTACCCCATCACTTCCAAATATATTTATTCTAAACTCTGCTATCTCCGACGCTGCCACAAACTCCAACAGACCCCGCCCCTGTCACCTACCTCCCACCACGCGCGCGCACCTGACGTCTGCTCTGCTGACATGTCTGCACACAGCCCGTCTAAATATTTAGGAAAGTCCTCGTGCCCTGGGTTGACACCTGGGTGACGTGTCTCCCTGTCTCCTCTTCTCTCTCCCACTCACACTTTCTCTGACTCTCTCCTCAACCACACGTTCTCTCTCCCCTCCCTCCCGCCACATTATCATGAAGTCTGAAGAAAAAGAAAAAAAAAGGGGCAATTTTGTTTTGATCCAATTTTCTTGTACGTAAAAGAATTTACGGGTACTCCCCTCCGCCCCCACCCCACCTCCCTATCGCCTCAGCCTCGTAGACAAACCAACAAGTTCCACAATTCCGGAATTCAAAACTGTTGCGACACTCATTGGATTTGTCCATATGAAACGTTCTAAATTATGCCAAATGACCCCCCCCCCCCCACACACACACCACCAAAACCCACCCACCATATGCAATGCTCAGATAAACATAAAACAAACAAAAAAATTAACACGTTCCTTGTCCCTTGTGCGTGAGCAAATACCTACAAGTACTCTTTCTTCCTGAGTTACATCCGGGCATAGAATGGGGGTTGCCGGAACAAAACTAGGCAAACCAGTAATTTAATGTAACATTTGAAACACTAATAACACATTTGTTTGATGTGGAATGTTTTTGTTGTTGCTGCTGTCTTGGCCGTCCATGTTGTTGATGACGTTGATGCTGTCGTTGATGATCTATTGTTGGTGTAGTTGATAACGTATTGCTGATGTATAGTTGATTTAGTTGATGATGTATCGTCGTACTGGTCATTATCGCTCAATAAGAATTGTTCATGTTGTTGGTGACGTTTAGTTGGTGTATTTGATGATGTGTTGCTCTTGGTGTATTGTGATATTGTTGTTGTAGATGTTGGTATTGTTTTGTTCCTCGCCACTGGCTTCGTGTTTTGTAAAAATCAGTGTCATAAATCTTATGACTTCATCAGAAACCGCTCAACCGCATACCTGGGCATCTGTTAGCTTCCCGGCGCCCTGGCGCACGCCCTGTTAACTAGCACAACTACCCCATACCACAAGCCCCCCCCCCCCTTTTTTCTCCACTCGCTTCAACCACCCCCTGTAGAATCCTACGCATCCTGCGTTTTTCACCCCGCCATCCACACCAACCCAAATCCCACCACGGAAGGGGGGGTAGAGGCCGTGCGTGCGTGGGTGCTGAGTGTTGTCATCTGTCACTTTAGTTTGGCTCCGGTCCCTAGTGGTGTCCCCCGACCCGAAGAGGAGAAGTTTAGGGAGGGTGAAAAGGAAGGAGGGCCCTGATTCGCATGCAAGCTGGGCATTTGGCGTGAAAGTCTATGCGTGACAGGCGCCTCCTCCTCCCCTCCCCTCCCTACACGCCATATCTCGTGCTGTCACCCCCACCCCGCCCCCCCCTCCCCAGATCATTGTGTGACGAGCTTCTGGGATTGAGGAATGGAAAGGGGGGGGGGGGGTAGTTTTACTCCCAGGAATACGAAATGGCATTCCCTTGTTGTTGGATGCTATTTTTTTTTATCCGCCCCTGGGATTTAAAATTTTGCCGCTGCCCACTGAATCGACTTATGCCCAGTGGCTCGAGTCAGCACCTTCCCACTTCCCACCCGCATCTGTAATAAAAGCGCGGCCAGCTCGCCTTGTTATGTTGTCGCGTCACTGACACACACCGGCTACCCAACACCATGGCACGCAGTAGACCAATAAACAGCACGCACACAAGAAAGTGTGAAATTACTATACAGATATTTTTTTTAATAGCCTTCGCAACGGGTCTAAATGTCGCCCCGGCAGCCCCAACACTTACCACTCACGCCCCCCCCTTCCATCTCTCTCTCTCTCTCTCTCTCTCTCACACACACACACTCCTGCCCCACAATCACACTATATTATTGCCCCTTTCGAAAACCAAACAACAAAAGTAGTTAATTTTTTACTCGTTAGTTCTTGCATACTGTGGGGCGCATGCACCCCCCGCCCCCATCAAAGCCTAGCTAGAGCTACTAGAGTCGCGTATCGCTTTCGTCTTACACCCTTCATTAATTCCCTTTAAAAAGGGGGGGTGCTCGGGCGCTTGCAAGTGGCGCTGACAAGAGAGGCTATCCTAACGCATTTTAACTCCTTTACTAGAACACTCAACAACACCCCCAAAATAAAAAAAATAAAAACGAATGCTTCAACCGCACGCGAGGTATATATTCAAGTTCTATATACCTTTCGTATATATAAAGATCGGTTTCTTTTTATCTTTACATTTTCAACGTTTCAATGACAGAGAAAAAAAAAAAGAAGAGAGGAAAAGAGCGGTACAAAAAATTGTTACAAGTCTGAAGAACGGCGCTAAGGCCCCGCTACTGGAGGCCAAAGAGGTTCGTCCTCGTTGAACCTCTCGGCTCCGGATTGTTTCCCCCTGTCGGGAGGGGGGAGGGGGCTCTCTTGACGTGCCACTCGGCGCCCGAACCTCACAAGTGTGACACACATACCCACCCATCCCTCTCCCATACATACACCCAAACCAAGGCCCCCCATCAAAGTCATTTATTACCAAAGGGGTAGATTTTTTTTTGTAAAAAGTAACGTATTTTGGAAACAGTTTTCTTAAAGAGGGGATAACTCCGAACTTGAGTTTTCCTGCTGTGAATTGTGGAACTTGATTTTCAAGTTGTTTTTCTTCAACTGTGCCAAAAAAAAAATATATATATATAGAAGAAGAAACAGAAGTTATTAATGGCACAATTTATGTTTGTTGGTGTACTTAAAAAAGTGCAAACGTGTAAACAAAATAAATGACAAACACGTGGTTCGTAATTGCGGGCTCTCGGCCCACAGACATTTCGGCCCACAGCTCTTAGTTCTGCACCTCACACCCCCATACTATTTTGAAAACGCTCAAAAATTGTTTATGATTTTTTTTTTGGAAGGGGGGGGGGGGGGTTAAGGTTATGATTGAAAGTTAAAGAAAGAGAGAGAGAAAATGTAAGGAAAGAACGTAAGACAGGGAGAGAGATGGAGAAGAAAGAGATTGACAGATGGGAAAAAGGGGGCAATGTAAGGATATGTTCTGCTGAAAGAGAGAGAGAGAGAGAGAGAGAGAGAGAAATCGAGAAAGAGAAATAACTGACGGAGAAGGAAAGAGAGGGCGAGAGAGAAAAAGAGAGAGAGAGATAGGGTGAGAAAGAGAGTGAGAGAAAGAAAAATATAAAAAAACAAGAGGTAGCAAAAGAAAAAGACTGAC
Organism: Anisus vortex; assembly: GCA_949126835.1. Classification (NCBI taxonomy): domain Eukaryota; kingdom Metazoa; phylum Mollusca; class Gastropoda; family Planorbidae; genus Anisus; species Anisus vortex. The sequence goes on from OX421504.1 coordinate 27,335,151, forward strand.
AGAGAGAGAGAGAGAGAGAGAGGGAGAGAACAAGACGAATAGAGAGAAAGAGTGACATAGAGAGAGAGAGAGAAAGAGGGGGAGAGAACAAGACGAATAGAGAGAAAGAGTGACATAGAGAGAGAGAAAGAGAGGGAGAGAACAAGACGAATAGAGAGAAAGAGTGACATAGAGAGAGAGAGAAAGAGAGGGAGAGAACAAGACGAATAGAGAGAAAGAGTTACATAGAGAGAGAGAAAGAGAGGGAGAGAACAAGACGAATAGAGAGAAAGAGTGACATAGAGATAGAGAAAGAGAGGGAGAGAACAAGACGAAAAGAGAGAAAGAGTGACATAGAGAGAGAGAGAAAGACTGAATGAGAGAGAGAAGAAAAAGGGAGAGAGAAGAAGAGAAAGAGAGAGAGAGAAAGAAAGAAAAAGAGACACAGAGAAAGATAGAAAGACTGACAGAAAAAGAGAGAATCAGTAGGAGGAGATGGATATCTTCAGAAAAAGAGAGAATTAGTAGGAGGAGATGGATATCTTCAGAAAAAGAGAGAATTAGTAGGAGGAGATAGATATCTTCAGAAAAAGAGAGAATTAGTAGGAGGAGATAGATATCTTCAGAAAAAGAGAGAATTAGTAGGAGGAGATAGATATCTTCAGAATAAGAGAGAATTAGTAGGAGGAGATAGATATCTTCATAAAAAGAGAGAATTAGTAGGAGGAGATGGATATCTTCATAAAAAGAGAGAATTAGTAGGAGGAGATGGATATCTTCAGAAAAAGAGAGAATTAGTAGGAGGAGATGGATATCTTCAGAAAAAGAGAGAATTAGTAGGAGGAGATGGATATCTTCAGAAAAAGAGAGAAATAGTAGGAGGAGATGGATATCTTCAGAAAAAGAGAAAGTAGAAGCAAATTATAAATTCTGGGTAAATGAAAGAGGACCACGGTCAGAGTTCATATAACCAACTTTTCCGCCGCCCCATTCCGCCCTTCCCCCAACCTCCATAACCCTCCTCAGACTCATAACTTCTCCTATATACTACGACTTAGTACTGGACGATTTTATGTTCTCTATATTTCTGATGTCTGTAGCGTGAGATAAAAAGTAAACTAGAAAAAACGAACAAACGCATAAACACACAAACACACGCATAGAAAAAAATATGTTCTTGTCTCCCCCCACCCCTCTTTTACCCCGTAATATTCCGCGCCCTACGCCCGCTTCCCCCCCCCCCCCCATCTCGTCTCATCATCCGGAATTCCAGGGCCCCCGATGCTATGATCTCTGGTCCGTATCAAAAAATGTTTCCAGAACAGGGTGCGCAACCTCGATGGATCCCCGCAAGTTTGACATCTTGGCATCGAGTAAATCACCCAGTGCAGGGACAGAATGTCCCAAAAATCTGTCTTTTTTTCATTCTCTCTTTTTGTTCTATCTTTTCTATATTATGTTTTTATTAACAATGTTATTACTTTCATATTATTTCTTTCGTCATTTCATTCTTCATCCTTTTTGGTATTTTCTTTCCTTTTTTTTTTCTTCCTTTTATCTTTTCTTTCATTCCATCTTGTCTTCTTCTCTTTCCTGCTCTCTTTATTTTTTATTTGTTTTATTTCCAAAACTTTACTTCTTTTTTTTTTTGGATCTCGTTTTCGTGCTTTGCTTTTCTGTCTGTCTTCTCGAAACAAAAATGTATTACATCTTTTCTTTCCTCTTTCTTTCATTCATTCTTTCATTCATTCTATCTTTCTTTCCTTTTATCCAGACTTTATAATTTTTTTCATTTCCTTACATCTTATTTCTTTTACCCTTATCTTTCTTTCTTTACTTAATTTGTTTCTTTGAATAATTTCTTCTTGTTATTAGAAACCATCTATTGTTTTAAAAGGCTTGTTTTTTTATAGTATGGAGAAAGAGAGAGGGTTGTAAAGTGTGTATGGGGGGGGGTAGGAAGAGGAAGGTGGGGAGA